>VDFB02303347.1:0-29126 GCA_007258455.2 Sequoia sempervirens
ATTGCCATCGGGAATGGGCTTTTTTCCTTTCCTGTTTGACCCATTCCAAAAATTCAAACACTTGGTCGTAGAAGCAAATATTTTGTTTGTCACAGGGTCATAGTAATACTGCACAACCCACAAAAACAAGCCTGTTGATAACTTAAGTAAATACTATCTCAAGGTTACCAAGTTCAACATTACTTTCCCTAAATGGCATATCTTGGTCAACGGGTTTGTGTTTAGTTCACGAGTGAAAGAAATGCATACACTTATCAAATTTTGTACACTAAATACTGTTTTCTACTGACATGCCATTTGTAAGAAACGATTTGGGCCTAAAAAAGCTTAGCCAGTCTGGTTTCAAGGTGTAGCTCATTCTGTTGAAATGATGGTTATTCTATCACTTCGATGTGAAGTGTCAAAGATGAGCTTAAATGAAATCTGATATAATTGAACAATCTAAATAAGCTAATGAAGGGTGTTTAGGAATGCCATGTGTCTTTTTTTTCTCATCTAGTAATTGCAATTAGTGTTCTAAGACACTTCTTACTGGCAGTAGACTTAGTTTCTGCTTATTTCGTAACTATTTTTCAATATAACATAAACCCTTCTATTTTTTTAATAAAATATAAAGACTGTCATGAGTTTCCATGGGACTAAACTCAATGAATGCACTAGAATCAAGCCATACAAGTGTTTATATATACAAACCTAATCATAAATTCTTCTATAAGTCGTAAAAACCAAATACTTACATGTGTGCATAGGTCCACAAAAATTCAATTTAGTGTCCTAGATAAAACAACTTTTTGATATTTGGGGAATACAAAATGATCATTAAAATTAAATATTTTGTGGTTTAACTCTCGGCTTGCGGTGGAAGGTTTTGTGAGAGAAAGTGGTATCCAATCTATTTGGGCATTGCTTGTAATATGTTTTTATAGCAATGAGTCAACCAACCAATACTAGTAAATTAAAACACTCACTTAGCTTTTAAGTATTGTTTTTAATTATTAGTGTGCTATTCTTAATCTGATTTTACTTTTAAGTGACAATATGTATACAATCAGATCTATGCTAAGTTAAATAAAGCACTGGAGCTAGGAATCAAAATGAAACTAGAAAGGAAGAGCTTAAGCATTAAGATGTGTGTATGTTTTGGTGTTTGATGATGATATGGTGGTGGTAGAAGGCTGAAGAAAATCGGAGGGGCAACTAGGAGACATTCTAGAGCAAAGTAGAGTTTCTGAGAAGTTCATCAGATAGATGACCTTCCAAGTGCATGAGTGACCTGCTGGGCACATTAGTGACTTGATGGGTGCGCTAGTGAACCGCCAAGCACTTTGTGTCCTATTGGGCACACTGGTGACCTATTAAAAATGGTGGTGATCTATGACTATGCGACTCTGCAACTTTTTGGAGTTGTTGGCCAATAACACGGCCTAGTTGAGGTGCTAGTAGAACTAAACAATTGTGAAAATAACCTACCAAAAACTAAGGGGGAGAAAAATTAGGGTTTGTGTTTAGGATCTTGCCTTAGTCAAGCCCTACTTTGGCATGTTTCAACCTCAAGTATGGTAATAGCTTAAGCACGTGCTTCCTAGAGTGTAAATGTGAGAGTGATATGTACAATTGGTGTAGGGAAAAAGCCTAGAAGACTTGTTAAGAACATAGTGGTGTGTGTATGGCCATGGAGTGAGGACAAGGATGATGCAAAACCTCAAGGAATGCCAAGAGGAGGTTCTTGGGTTGACTGGTTTAGAAAATGATTTTTTCATAAAAATAAGTATGGGAGTCTTATAGGAATGTGGGAGAAAACCTAAACAAAGTGAGATTGCAAGAAGTGTATAAGAGAACAAGAGAGAATATGAAGATCAATAGTGAGAGAGTGGTGTGTTCCAAGTGAGGGCTAGAGATGATTTTATGGATTGACATAGATGACCTAACAATTAGGATAATTGGTATTGCAAGGATTGCAATTTTGGTCGATGAAAGACATTCAAATTGGTAGAGGACATTGTCATGGGTGTGTTAGTGTATGGACACCAACACAAGAAACAAAGGGGAAGAGGGTTTTGATAACAAAAGGAGCTCAAGATAAATGATTTGGCATACCTACAAAGGGTTCTAAGCTAGGAAAGAATTGATGGTTCCATAGGTCTTAGAGTCCCATCAAACATTCTAAAAACCATTAATCATTTCAAAGGTTCCTATTTCGAGGACAAATGCATCACATGCGAAACACCAACAATGGAGAGGTCTATATGCCAAGTAATGACCACCAAGCCAATCTCCAAATTGAGGATTATATTTTAGCCTATTCTAAAACTCTAACTAAAGAGGAAAAGAGAAAGAGGGACATGCTTGAAAGTAAAATATTAGTAAAACTTGAACAATTGAAATTGAGGAAACGATTTTGTCCCCCCATAAATCTTATCATTTTTGAGATAGGGATGTTTCTGAGACTCGAACACTTCAGGGAAACGTGCCCTCACTGTCCCCTCATTTCTCTACTGCCTCCTAGACGTCTCTCTTTTGAGGGGACTTTTGGACGTCCCCGAAACTTCCAGACATCCCCCAAAGTGCAAGAAACTTCCAAGCGTCCCCCTTAATGCAATAAAAAATGATTTAAAAAAAAGTAAAATTTATAAATTTTAAATTTTAAAGTATTCTTAAAAGCCTAAAAGGATAAATTGACCATGCATTTGACTTTTTCCTCTATTTTCATTTTTTTGTTTAAGTGTTTACACGACTGAGCACGTGTGTTTGCGTTTGGGCGATTGAAAGTTACAAGTATGAGGGTTTTTTTTGTTTCATTTTTGTTTATGCTTTGTTGGATGTTCATACCCGTCCAAATCCATTAGCCATTTACTATTTAGTATTTTATTTTTAAAGTTTGAAGTTTGAACATTGTTGATTGTAATTATGAATCATGATTATGAAATTCAAATTATGAAACATTAGTTCTCATTCCAATGTATATTAAGTATATTTTCATTTTGATTTTCAAAGTTCACTAGTTCAATGAAGTCATTGCAATGTGTTTAAACTTTGAACTTTACTTATTCCTTACACTTCTATAGTTATACATCTTTTTATAACTAATTTTTCAAATACTATATGTATTTCAGTGCACTACTCCCCTGTAGCTGCTCTGCCATCGTCCCCCCCGCCACCCCCAAACTTATACCCCTCGTCTCACATCTCTGAAACACATCCCCTACCATCCTTGAAACCCCGTGGAACACTGTAAAATATAGAAAACATAAAATATCATAAGCCAAGAATAGGCATCCTTCCATTGTTCGACAAAAGCTTCACAACTCACTATTATTTCCAACTAGTATTTATTGCAAGAATTCCTCTAACCCACAATGATATTTCCAACTAGCATAAGTATAAAGCAGTTTAATATATTTCCACGATAATTTGAGTTGGAAGTCTCCTTATTTACCAATTATTAATTTTAAATATAAGATCTAGATTACAATATTGAAGAATAAAATTAAGAGAGAAAGAAATTATTTTAACTTTTTTCTTCTAAAATTTGACATAGGAGAGAAAGAGAAAGATACATAATCTACTTGAATCATAGAACAAATAATCCCTCTCTTTGCAACTTATTCTTGCTACCCAATCTTCAATTCCTATAGAACCTACTAACCTTTCACTTTTTCCAAACCCTTTATTCATAGATTTTTTTTCTAATATTATTAATTAGAATTTAAAATTATTAAATTGAAGAATTATTTGCACTAATTGTTTTTCTAATATTATTAATTAAAATTTAAAATTATTAAATTGAAGAATTATTTGCACTAATCACTCCCTTTAATTGATAGAGGAAAATAAAATTTAAATTTATTAAAAGTAAGTTAATTTTTGAGACAAAAGGGAGTTATCTCCCTCCTTTGTCTCCTAATCAGTTGGGAGAAAATAGTGGTAGGGGAGAGGGGCCAGTAGTCGTGCGGGCTAACTTTGTTAGCATGTAGCAATTGACTGGAATATCGTAGAATAGGCTGGCCTCTTATTTATCTATAGCTAAGGTTTGGAGGTGTGACTCATCATGCAACTCGCCACATTAGCACATCTATTGAGAAGTGTTTAAAATTTGACTTTTTAAAGGTTTGACCAAAACTTAATCATGGAACCCCCAATAGTCGTACAAAAAAATATCATTTGTTGCTTGTAGAATATCACATTTTTATTTAAAATAAATTAATATACAACCTAAATGGACCAAATACCTATTGATAGCCATAAATCTTTGATATCTCTATCTTTTATATTCAACACATATGGACCAATAGTTGAACACTAAAACATTTTGAAAATCCTTCACATTTAATTGAAAAATACATGTTATTTATTGTGCTCACCTTTTATATTTGTGATAGGACAAACTATTAATATAAAATACTCCAATGCTTGTACATTGCTACTCCAATAGTTGTACACATAAGAACAAAATTTTTTCACTATGATAACAATACTTGTTTAAATGAGTGTCTTATTTTATTAAATGAGCATTTTATTTTTCAAAATGATACACTATAGTGGATAGTATTTTATTTGTGTTTTTCTTATAAAACAATTAGAGGTTCTCATGTGTTCAAGTATGGGTCCACGTCCACTTTTGATCAACATTTGGTTAATTTTTTATTTACATTTGAACTATTTATTTACAATATATAGTATAAATATGACCCTGCACGACTACTGGCTCCTTTCCCCTACTCAAAATTCCTTAGCAAGCAATGACATATCTTCTGCAACAAATGAACACTATACCAAATTATTTTTACCTATGAAACTGCTCTGCTCTGTTTCCATTCTGCCAAAGTTGTCAAGATCAGACTGAACCACATATTACCTCACAATACTTAATTAATTAACATTGAAAAAGATACAATCTTAACCAAAATGAGAAACCAAAACAGAGCTCTTAAAGCCAACATGATCGAAACCATATCCACAAAGAATAACATGAAAATGGGAAATACCCATTTTCATGGGAAATACAAAAAATGGGTATGTAATAAGGATTGCTCAACACTTGCCTTGTCGTTGGTGCCAGCACTGTGACTGGTGACTGGAGTTTTAATCTCAGTGATCCATCCTTTAGGCAGCCAAGCTGGAGATTCAATCACTGTGGCATTTCATAGCCAGGCTTAGATGCCTCCAAACTGTTGGAGCAGAGACAATAAAAACATAAACAGACTAGAATAATTTCCACAACAATACCAACACTTTGTTTTATTCAACTTGACTTCCATCGGTTACAAGTCTTCAGTTAATTCGACCAATAGATGAAACACATGCAACAGAGGAGAAACTAACTAATATTGTCTTCTTTGCTAATTTTAGTACCTGTTACAACTGATGTAGATGCTGAATTACAATTCAACATCTTAAAATTTTTCAACAATCCTTTGTATATTTTAGATTGACTAATGACTTTGTATATTTAGATTGACTAATGAAAATAATGAAAATTTTTATTGTATGTGTTGAAATATGCTTGATGTTGTATGTGTAAAAACACAGTGATATTAATAACAGAGTTTTGCCCCTGCTTTCCTTGGATGTAGCTTTTAAGATGAACCACGTAATCTTGGTGTTGTGTGTATTTTCAAATCATTTGTTTTGCATCTTTAATTTCTACTATGTTAATTGTTTATCTGCATTTCAATTGAACAAGCAAAAGCAAAATATTATTTTCCATTACAAAATTTTCAAGATTTTTTGTAACCATGCAAGTGATACTTATAATCATTCTTCAAAAGGGTGGATATAGATGTTACAACTTATTAATTTTCTATGTTTTTAATTATACATCAATGGTGTCATTGTTTTTGTTTTAAGTATTTAATGATATTCTTTTAATTAGATTCTAAATTATCCTTTTCTCAGAGTTTTAAATTTGCATGGGAACACTCTTGCTGCTTAAATATAAGCAGAAAATGCACTTAAGCAGCTGCATGGGGACAGAGGGTAAGTCTTCAATCTATTGTCAAATGCAGCCTATAAAAATACAGTCTACAAAATGTAATCGATCATGGGAAGATGAATAAAAGATTCATCTGTTAAAAAGATCCCTATTTTTGTTCTTTTTTCTGTTTGTCTGTGTTTAATAAATCTACAGTATTTCCATACTTTTCTTAGCATTCCATTACCATTTGATCATTATCAGAGCATAAAACGGCCAATCTACACAGAAAAATTAAATGCTTTCCTCTATTTTTTGGTAACTGAACATGGACAGCCAAAATATAGTAAGCATATTTTTTTTTTGTAACTAAAATACTGTCATTTCAGCATTTCCCTGTCCTAGCAATGGGTGTCCTCAGTGCTAATTTTATCAGAAAAATGATTACTGTCTGTGCAAGTGAAAATGCTCCTTCACACGCATGCTATTCTTCTTAACGTGCACCGGGCGTTAACAGCACAAAGCTACGTATTTACTCTCCAAGACGTCTGGAGCACTAGCATTATAACTGGTATCACAAATTTTGACGATACCTTACCCATCTCCTCTTTGAGTATTAACATTTGATAGAACAATCTGTTTATTTATGTGTAATGTTCAAATTTTTTAGTTTTGGGTTTATTTTGAGTGAATGTTATAATATGATTATATTGTGAATTGTGGTCTATTTTATTGTTAATTTCGTCTTTTTAATTGATTCATATATATATGATTTTATTAATATTTTATTTATATTTAATTTTTTATATTATTAATCTATATTTTAATGAATTTGATTCTTGTTTCGAGGTTTGTCATTTTTTATTTTGTTTTGAGTTTGTGGTAAAACAAATAGCATAAAAGAGGAAATATATTACAAATATTTGATAATACTTGAGAATAATAAGATACTTCAAGAGGACAAACTTTCAAAAGTCTTTAAAAAGAGCACAAATTGCAATATGATGATGAATTACCTAGTAGTTCTTATATATACATTGCTCATGTCTTGGATGACACTTAGGATGACCAAAATATCTAAATAAGAATATAATAACATGCCCCTCCTCTTTCGAGCAACATTGTCCTCAATGCTAGTCAATTGTGTATGCTTCTATATGAAATATTCTTTCCATGTAGCATTTACAACCAACAATTTCTTCTACTAAATGAGATCCTTGGTGATTGTCCTAGTCCGCAAATTCCTTATGTGATTGGAGGATTAGCTTTGGATCTAAGATGATTTGTCGTTCTTCATGTCTGGATTTAGTAATATTATCCATAGGAATCTATTGACCAATCACCTTCTTTAAATTAAGAAATATGGAAAACTAGATGTATCTTCTTTGTTAGTAACTCAAGATTGTAGGCTACACTACGCATATTCTACATAATCTAGTAGGCACCATAATATTTTGGTGACAAATTGTTATGTTTTATTTGTATTCAAGGATATTTTCCTATAAGGTTGCAATCTCACAACAACTCAACCAACTAATTCAAAACTCCTTTCACTACAATGTTGGATAGTCTATTATTTCATTCTATTTTGTGCCATGGTTAGATTCTCCTTAAGTCTTGCAAGTACTTATTATTGATGGTTCAGGTTGTCTTTCACAACTTGAACTCTTGGTGTCATCTTTAATCATGATGTGATTTATGGGACCAAATGATTTACATATAATGCCACAAAATGGAATACTTTTGAAGAACTATAGAAGGAAGTTTTATACCACCATTCTATTAGTGACAATCAATCCAACCATTGAGGTTATTTATCTAAGGATACACAACATAGATACCCTTCCAATGACTTATTGATGACCTCAATTTTCCCATCTTACTGAGGATGGTATGAAGAGTTGCAAGTTAATTGAGTCCGCAAACATGAGAACAAATATTTTTAAAAGTTACTAGTAAAGATAGGATCACAATAACTAAAAATAACCCTTGCGGTACATGTAGCATTTGTATATTGTTCATAAACAAAAATTGCCACTACATAAAATGATGGGATAATGCAATCAAATGGGCACATTTGGTGAGAAAATCCACCACTACCATTATAACACTCTTACCTTTTATATCTTTGAAGGCTTATGATGAAATACATGGAGAGGTCTCTTCCCACACTAGATAGGAATAAAAAAGGGTTATAAGATACCAAGTGTCTTCACTATCTCCTCTTTATTTATTTGGCATATTGAACATTCTACCATAAAAATTTTAACATTTCCTTTAAGCTCTTCCCAAAAGAAATCTTGCTTGATTCAATAATGTCTTCAAAAATATTAAATGATCCTCAATTAGAGAATCATGGAGATTTTTAATAATTTCTTGTTTGAGGGTGGTGTATACCGTAAATTTGGAACAAATACAAAGAAAAATATCTAAGATCCCTATACCAAATCAAAGAAGTATCTTAGATAGAGCAAAGAGGAATGTAAAGATAAGGCAAAATCAATAAACTATTACCAAATACAAACCTTAGATGTATATGATACAGTTTTGGATGTTTGATGCAAACATGTAGGTTGCTCTTTGAATCAATAATATGTACCTATAGATTGATCATTCATGCATCCAAAAAGATAAAGAATAAGGGTTTATTTATAGATTTTGGGACAAGGATGTGAACAATGAGGATTCAATCTCAAATGGATAGGTGAGATTAAATGAGAGAAGCAGAGAAGCCTCATAGACAGAAGATTCAAGAAGAGTTATGTGAGCTCATTAGTAGGTTCTAAAATTGGTGAGGATAATTATCCTTTTTAATTCTTTATTTTGGATAATAATTTATGTATGGGTTGAAAATAGAAGAGAATGATGGTTGCAATGGAATATTAATGGATAACAAAATTTTAATTATATGTGGAAGATGGATGGAAATTTATTTATTTATTTGAAATAGGTGGAAAATTATTTATCCTAATTAACTAAATGACATGAATTATTTAATTGAATGGTGATAAATGAAATGGGGAATTATGGAAAAATCAAGACCCAAGTGAGGAGGGAAGAAGGCTCTAAAGGCAATCTCACGATAGCTCTTTTCCATTAGGGTTTGAGTTTCTTACCCTATGTATCTTGCATTATTATTTTTCTTTGATCTATGCTTTCATTGCATTTATGTCTCACATGCTAGGATTTTATTGTGGTGGTCTGGCTCCCTCTATTGGCTTCTTGCACTATCATTATCTTGCTTGAGTTAAACTCAAGTGGGTACTTGTATTTATGGATACTGATATTTTTTTATCTGGTGACCCACTTGACATTAATGAAAAATTGCTAGATTTAACTAATTCTAATGTCTCCCCCAAATAGCCCTAACAATCTTACAAGGAAATAGTTGCTAGCGAAGTAGTGTCAATAATACCTTCCTCGATGGTCTTCATCAATTGCAATAATGGTTGGTCTATTGAGGAAAAAGAAAGGGAAGATTGAGAAGGCAAGGGCTCTCCATGTCACCCTAGGAAATTGGTTCTCTCACAAAATCTAGATATGTTGTCTACAATTTCTAATGAAGAATTTAGACTAAATAAAACTGTTATTTTTCTTGCTACTTTAGACATATATAAGATGTCAATGAGAAAATTCTTGGATGACTAGTTTCATACAATCTAGTATAAAAATCTGGCATACAAATTTTATTTTGTAGATTACTACAAAAGGGGCTATTTTTAATCTTTTCTAAAAACCATAAGATCGAAGAAGTGACACTATCTAAAGAATTTTGGAATATTGGAAAATTATCTTTTGTGATCATGGAATCTAGTAGTGCTCGATCCATGGATAAACCCCCTACGAAACTTGTCCATTTCAATGGTTTGTGATGTTCAAGCACATAAAATGAGGTGAATTTCAAATCACCTCAATGCGTGATCCAAAATCTCATATAGTTTGTTTGAGTGTTTTCCCCCATCTGTCTTTCAGAGAGCTTTGAAACAAGCATCTTGACGAGGGAGCAAACCCGAGACACATAAATAATGCACACAACTAGCAAACTTTCTTATTATTCAATAATGAAAAATCTTACATGCAGAGGATCACCAATCCTCGAGCTCTGTGATACATGCAAATTACAAACTTACAGAAAATTACCCAGATCCCCTTTCACAGCATGCGAACTTCTTTTCCCAAAAAGTTACCCAAAAATCAGAAACAAGTCCCTAAATAGACCCATTTCGGTTTGGAACCAAAAACAACCTTCGAGATAAGATTTTTGACGATTTGGCGCCAAAATTACAATTTGAAATTCAAGATAAATTCACAGTTGAAAATTAGCACATTTTTAAAATATGCACCAACTTCCGGCAGCCATAACTTTTAATCCGACCGTCGGATCTTCAATGATAATACCTTTTCGTGAATTTCTAGTTGAGTTTCCTTTACCGTCTTTTTTGAAGGATTGGAATTCTCAGACACGTCCTTTTCCCATTGCTCTTGATTGCTAGAAAGGCAGAGAAAAAACAAAGAAAAACATAATACCAAATTGCTACAGTAATTATAAAATTTTATTCAACTTCTTTTTTACATCCATAGGTTACAATGAGCCTCTCTTAAGTCTAAATAGAGGTCTTTAGACAATTCGAACAGCAGAAAGCTACATGTAAAACTGTAGATGAAACTAACTAATTTCTAATTTATAAAAGATAACTTAGCTCATGCAAAATTATTCACAGAAGTTTGGACAACAGTGACATTTCCTAATTTCCTCCTCCACGTGCACCTACTCTATGCAAAACAAAAACTAAACTGAAGTTTATCCCTAACTTTCTCCACCACCTAGAAATTATTTTGTTTTTTCTAACATTGACAACCTAGTATCAGAGTATGTAAGTAGCTAGTAGCACAAATCTGAATGTGAACAAAACAGAAAAAACAAGATATGACTTATGGAGCTAGTAGTAATCCTTCACCATATAAATCAATCAATTAATACAAACTATGCAGCATATCACTAAAAGAAATTTCAGAAAACTTGGCAGCATATAAATCAATGAATTAATACAAACTATGCAAAAAGAGAAAAGACAACTGAAAGGATGTTTAAGTGAAAGTATACATGAGTCCACAGTATTGCCATCGGGAATGGGCTTTTTTCCTTTCCTGTTTGACCCATTCCAAAAATTCAAACACTTGGTCGTAGAAGCAAATCTTTTGTTTGTCACAGGGTCATAGTAATACTGCACAACCCACAAAAACAAGCCTGTTGATAACTTAAGTAAATACTATCTCAAGGTTACCAAGTTCAACATTACTTTCCCTAAATGGCATATCTTGGTCAACGGGTTTGTGTTTAGTTCACGAGTGAAAGAAATGCATACACTTATCAAATTTTGTACACTAAATACTGTTTTCTACTGACATGCCATTTGTAAGAAACGATTTGGGCCTAAAAAAGCTTAGCCAGTCTGGTTTCAAGGTGTAGCTCATTCTGTTGAAATGATGGTTATTCTATCACTTCGATGTGAAGTGTCAAAGATGAGCTTAAATGAAATCTGATATAATTGAACAATCTAAATAAGCTAATGAAGGGTGTTTAGGAATGCCATGTGTCTTTTTTTTCTCATCTAGTAATTGCAATTAGTGTTCTCAGACACTTCTTACTGGCAGTAGACTTAGTTTCTGCTTATTTCGTAACTATTTTTCAATATAACATAAACCCTTCTATTTTTTTAATAAAATATAAAGACTGTCATGAGTTTCCATGGGACTAAACTCAATGAATGCACTAGAATCAAGCCATATACAGTGCCATATATACAAACCCAATCATAAATTCTTCTATAAGTCGAAACCAAATACTTACACAGGTGCATAGGTCCACAAAAATTCAATTTAGTGTCCTAGATAAACAACTTTTGATATTTGGGGAATACAAAAATGATCATTAAAATTAAATATTTTGGTTTAACTCGCTTGCAGGAAGGTTTGTGAGAGAAAGTGGCATCCAATCTATTTGGGCATTGCTTGTAATATGTTTTTATAGCAATGAGTCAAATCAACCAATACTAGTAAATTAAAACACTGCCTAGCTTTTAAGTATTGTTTTTTTAATTATTAGTGTGCTATTCTTAATCTGATTTTACTTTTAAGTGACAATATGCATAAAATCAGATCTATGCTAAGATAAATAAAGCATTGGAGCTAGGAATCAAAATGAAACTAGAAAGGAAGAGCGTAAGCACTAAGATGTGTGTATGTTTTGGTGTTTGATGATGATATGGTGGTGGTAGAAGGCTGAAGAAAATCAGAGGGGCAACTAGGAGACATTCTAGAGAAAAGTAGAGTTTCTGAAAAGTTCATCACATATATGGCCTTCCAAGTGCATAAGTGACCTGTTGGGCACATTAGTGACTTGATGGGTGTGCTAGTGAACCGCCAAGCACTTTGTGTCCTATTGGGCACACTGGTGACCTATTACAAATGGTGGTGATTTATGACTGTGCGAATCTACAAATTTTTGGAGTTGATGGCCAATAAAACGACCTAGTTGAGGTGCAAGTAGAACTAAACAATTGAGAAAATAACCTAGCAAAAACTAAGGGGGAGAAAAATTAGGGTTTGTGTTTAGGATCTTGCCTTAGTCAAGCCCTACTTTGGCATGTTTCAACCTCAAGTATGGTAATAGCTTAAGCATGTGCTTCCTAGAGTGTAAATTTGAGAGTGATATGTACAGTTGGTGTAGGGAAAAAGCCTAGAAGGCTTGTTAAGAACATAGTGGTGTGTGTATGGCCATGGAGGGGGGACAAGGGTGATGCAAAACCTCAAATTCCAAGAGGAGGTTCTTGGGTTGACTGGTTTAGAAATGGAGTTTTTCATGAAAATAAGTAGGGATTCTTATGGGAATGTGGGAGAAAACCTAAACAAAGTGAGATTGCAAGAAGTGTATAAGAGAACAAGAGAGAATATGAATATCAATAGTGAGAGAGTGGTGTGTTATAAGTGAGGGCTAGAGGTGATGTTATGGATTGACTTAGATGGCCTAACAATTAGGATAATCGGTATTGCAAGGATTGCAATTTTGGTTGATGGAATCTGACATTCAAATTGGTAGAGGACATTGGCATGGGTGTGTTAGTGTATGGGCACCAACATAAGAAACAAAGGGGAAGAGGGTTTTGATAACAAAATGAGCTCAAGATAAATGATTTGGCACACCTACAAAGGGTTCTAAGCTAGGAAAGAATTGATGGTTCCATAGGTCTTAGAGTCCCATCAAGCATTCCAAAAACCATTAATCATTTCAAAGGTTCCTATTTCAAGGACAAATGCATCACATGCAAAACACCAACAATGGAAAGGTCTATAGGCCAAGTAATGACCACCAAGCCAATCTCCAAATTGAGGATCAAATTTTAGCCTATTCTAAAACTCTAACTAAAGAGGGACATGCTTGAAAGTAAAATATTAGTGTTCGACGGGGACGTGTCCCCCCATAAATCTTATCATTTTCAAGACAAGGATGTTTTTGAGACTCAAAGACTTTAGGGAAACATGCCCCCACTGTCCCCTCATTTCTCCACTGCCTCCGAGACGTTTCTCTTTTGAGGGGACTTTTGGACGTCGCTGAAACTTCAAGACGTCCCCCAAAGTGCAAGAAACTTCCAGGTGTGCCCCTTAATGCAATAAAAGATGATTTAAAAAAAAAACGTAAAATTTATAAATTTTAAATTTTAAAGTATTCTTCAAAGCCTAAAAGGCTAAATTGACCATGCATTTGACTTTTTCCTCTATTTTCATTTTGTTGTTTAATTGTTTACACGATTGAGCATGCGCGTTTGCATTCGAGTGATTGAAAGTTATAGGTATGAGGGTTTTTGTTTCATTTTTTTGTTTACATGCTTTGTTGGATGTGTTTCTGCAGTCCAAATCCATTAGCCATTGTTTACTATTTAGTATTTTGTTTTAAAAGTTTGAGTTTGAACATTGTTGATTTGTGATATGAATCATGATTATGAGGCCAAATTATGAAACATTGGTCTCATTCCAATGTATATTAAGTATATTTTCATTTTGATTTTCCAAAGTTCACTAGTTCAATGAAGTCATTGCAATGTGTTTAAACTTTGAACTTTACTTATTCCTTACACTTCTATAGTTATACATCTTTTATAACTAATTTTTCCAAATACTATATGTATTTGATTTTCTCCTGGCACTCTTGCCATGCGATCCCCATACACCCCACAAGCTTTTTTTATACCTCGTCTCACATCTAAAACCCATCCCTACCATCCTTGAAACCCGATGGAACCTTTATTAAAATATAGAAACATAAAATATCATAAATAAAGAATAGGCATCCTTCCATTGTTAGACAAAGCTACCAACTCACTATTATTTCCAACTAGTATTTATTGCAGAATTCCTCTAACCCATGATGATATTTCCAACTAGCATAGTATAAAGCGGGTTTAATATATTTCCGCGATAATTTGGTGGAAGTCTCATATTTACCAATTATTAATTTAAAATATAAGATCTAGATTACAATATTGAAGAATAAAATTAAGAGAGAAAGAAATTATTTTAACTTTTTTCTTTTAAAATTTGACATAGGAGAGAAAGAGAAAGATACATAATCTACTTGAATCATAGAACAAATAATCCCTCTCTTTGCAACTTATTCTTGCTACCCAATCTTCAATTCCTATAGAACCTACTAACCTTTCACTTTTTCCAAACCCTTTATTCATAGATTTTTTTTCTAATATTATTAATTAGAATTTAAAATTATTAAATTGAAGAATTATTTGCACTAATTGTTTTTCTAATATTATTAATTAAAATTTAAAATTATTAAATTGAAGAATTATTTGCACTAATCACTCCCTTTAATTGATAGAGGAAAATAAAATTTAAATTTATTAAAAGTAAGTTAATTTTTGAGACAAAAGGGAGTTATCTCCCTCCTTTGTCTCCTAATCAGTTGGGAGAAAATAGTGGTAGGGGAGAGGGGCCAGTAGTCGTGCGGGCTAACTTTGTTAGCATGTAGCAATTGACTGGAATATCGTAGAATAGGCTGGCCTCTTATTTATCTATAGCTAAGGTTTGGAGGTGTGACTCATCATGCAACTCGCCACATTAGCACATCTATTGAGAAGTGTTTAAAATTTGACTTTTTAAAGGTTTGACCAAAACTTAATCATGGAACCCCCAATAGTCGTACAAAAAAATATCATTTGTTGCTTGTAGAATATCACATTTTTATTTAAAATAAATTAATATACAACCTAAATGGACCAAATACCTATTGATAGCCATAAATCTTTGATATCTCTATCTTTTATATTCAACACATATGGACCAATAGTTGAACACTAAAACATTTTGAAAATCCTTCACATTTAATTGAAAAATACATGTTATTTATTGTGCTCACCTTTTATATTTGTGATAGGACAAACTATTAATATAAAATACTCCAATGCTTGTACATTGCTACTCCAATAGTTGTACACATAAGAACAAATTTTTTTCACTATGATAACAATACTTGTTTAAATGAGTGTCTTATTTTATTAAATGAGCATTTTATTTTTCAAAATGATACACTATAGTGGATAGTATTTTATTTGGGACAAAAAATTACTTATTTCACTTCTTCATGAATGTATTTATGTTTTTCTTATATAACAATTAGAGGTTCTCATGTGTTCAAGTATGGGTCTACGTCCACTTTTGATCAACATTTGGTTAATTTTTTATTTACATTTGAACTATTTATTCCACAATATATAGTATAAATATGACCCTACCCACGACTACTGGCTCCTTTCCTACTCAAAATTCCTTAGCAAGCAATGACATATCTTCTGCAACAAATGAACACTATACCAAATTATTTTTTGCCTATGAAACTGCTCTGCTCTGTTTCCATTCTCTTAAAAGTTGTGGAATCAGACTGAACCATATTGCCTCCCAATACTTAATTCACATTGAAAAAGATACAATATTAACCAAAATGAGAAACCAAAACAGAGCTATTAAAGCCAACATGATCAAAACCATATCCACAAATAAAAACATGAAATAAAAATCATCGTTTATCCTATCGTCAATATCTTGTTCATTCATCTGATCCATCCTTTAGGCAGCCAAGCTGGAGATTCAATCACTGTGGCATTTCATAGCCAGGCTTAGATGCCTCCAAACTGTTGGAGCAGAGACAATAAAAACATAAACAGACTAGAAGAATTTCCACAACAATACCAACACTTTGTTTTATTCAACTTGACTTCCATCGGTTACAAGTCTTCAGTTAATTCGACCAATAGATGAAACATGCAACAGAGGAGAAACTAACTAATATTGTCTTCTTTGCTAATTTTAGTACCTGTTACAACTGATGTAGATGCTGAATTACAATTCAACATCTTAAAATTTTTCAACAATCCTTTGTATATTTTAGATTAGGCTAATGACTTTGTATATTTAGATTGACTAGTAAATAATGAAAATTTTGTGTATGTGTGTTGAAATATGCTTGATGTTGTATGTGTAAAACACATTGATATTAATAACAGAGTTTGCCTGCTTTCCTTGGATTAACTTTAAGATGAACCCCGCGTAATCTTGGTGTTGTGTGTATTTTTCAAAATCATTTGTTTTGCATCTTTAATTTCTACTATGTTAATTGTTTATCTGCATTTTTTCAATTGAACAAGCAAAGCAAAATATTATTTTCATTACAAAATTTTCAAGATTTTGTAACCATGCAGAAGTGATATATAATCATTCTTCAAGGGTGAATATAGATGTTACAACTTATTAATTTTCTATGTTTTTAATTATACATCAATGGTGTCATTGTTTTTGTTTTAATTATTTAATGATATTCTTTTAATTAGATTCTAAATTATCCTTTTCTCAGAGTTTTAAATTTGCATGGGAACACTCTTGCTGCTTAAATATAAGCAGAAAATGCTTAAAAGCAGCTGCATGTGGGGACAGGGTAAGTCTTCAATCTATTGTCAAATGCAGCCTATAAAAATACAGTCTACAAAATGTAATCGATCATGGGAAGATGAATAAAAGATTCATCTGTTAAAAAGATCCCTATTTTTGTTCTTTTTGCTGTTTGTCTGTGTTTAATAAATCTACAGTATTTCCATACTTTTCTTAGCATTCCATTACCATTTGATCATTATCAGAGCATAAAACGGCCAATCTACACAGAAAAATTAAATGCTTTCCTCTATTTTTTGGTAACTGAACATGGACAGCCAAAATATAGTAAGCATATTTTTTTTTGTAACTAAAATACTGTCATTTCAGCATTTCCCTGTCCTAGCAATGGGTGTCCTCGGTGCTAATTTTATCAGAAAAATGATTACTGTCTGTGCAAGTGAAAATGCTCCTTCACACGCATACTATTCTTCTTAACGTGCACCGGGCGTTAACAGCACAAAGCTACGTATTTACTCTCCAAGACGTCTGGAGCACTAGCATTATAACTGGTATCACAAATTTTGACAATACCTTACCCGTCTCCTCTTTGAGTATTTAACATTTGATAGAACCAACTGTTTATTTATGTGTAATGTTGAAATTTGTTAGTTTTGGGTTTATTTTGAGTGAATGTTTTAATATGATTATATTGTGACTTGTGGTCTATTTTATTGTTAATTTCGTTTTTTTAATTGATTCATATATACATGATTTTATTAATATTTTATTTATATTTAATTTTTTATATTATTAATCTATATTTCAATGAATTTGATTCTTGTTTCGAGGTTTGTCATTTTTTGTTTTGTTTTGAGTTTGTGATAAAACAAATAGCATAAAAGAGGAGATATATTATAAATATTTGATAATACTTAAGAATAATAAGACACTTTGTGAGGACAAACTTTCAAAAGTCTCCAAAAAGAGCACAAATTGCAATATGATGATGAATTACCTAGTAGTTCTTATATACATTGCTCATGTCTTGGATGACACTTAGGATGACCTAAATATCTAAATAAGAATATAATAACATGTCCCTCCTCTTTCGAGCAACATTGTCCTCAATGCTAGTCAATTGTGTATGCTTCTATATGAAATATTCTTCCCATGTAGCATTTTCAACCAACACTTTCTTCTACTAAATGAGATCCTTGGTGATTGTCCTAGTCCTCAAATTCCTTATGTGATTGGAGGATTAGCTTTGGATCTAAGATGATTTGTCCTTCTTCATGTCTAGCTTTAGTAATATTATCCGTAGGAATCTATTGACCAATCACCTCCTTTAAATTAAGAAATATGGAAAACTAGATGTATCTTCTTTGTTAGTGACTCAAGATTGTAGGCTACACTACCTATCTTCTACATAATCTAGTAGGCATCATAATATTTTGGTGACAAATTGTTATGTTTTATTTGTATTCAAAGATATTTTCCTATAAGGTTGCAATCTCACAACAACCCAATCAACTACTTCAAAAGTCCTTTCACTACAATGTTGGACAGTCTATTATTTCGTTCTATTTTGTGCCATGGTTAGATTCTCCTTAACTCTTGCAAGTACTTATTATTGATGGTTCAAATTGTCTTTCACAACTTGAACTCTTGGTGTCATCTTTAATCATGATGTGATTTATGGGCCCAAATGATCTACATATAATGCCATAAAAGGGAATACTTTTGAAGAACTATAGAAGGAAGTTTTATACCACCATTCTATTAGTGACAATCAATCCAACCATTGAGGGTTATTTATCTAAGGATACACAACATAGATACCCTTCCAATGACTTATTGATGACCTCAATTTTTATCCTTCTTTGAGGATGGTATGAAGAGTTGCGAGTTAATTGAGTCCGCAAACATGAGAACAAATATATGTTTAAAAGTTACTAGTAAAGATAGGATCACAATAACTAAAAATAACCCTTGTGGTACATGTAACATTTGTATATTGTTCATAAACAAAAATTGCCACTACATAAAATGATGGGATAATGCAATCAAATAGGCACATTTGGTGAGAAAATCCACCACTGCCATTATAACACTCTTACCTTTATATCTTTGAAGGCTTATGATGAAATACATGGAGAGGTCTCTTCCCACACTAGATAGGAATAAAAAAGGGCTATAAGATACCAAGTGTCTTCACTATCTCCTCTTTATTTATTTGGCATATTGAACATTCTACCATAAATTTTTTAACATCTCCTTTAAGCTCTTCCCAAAAGAAATCTTGCTTGATTCAATAATGGCTTCAAAAATATTAAATGATCTTCAATTAGAGAATCATGGATATTTTTAATAATCTCTTGTTTGAGGGTGGTGTATACCATAAATTTGGAACAAATACAAAGAAAAATATATAAGATCCCTATACCAAATCAAAGAAGTATTTAGATAGAGCAAAGAGGAATGTAAAGATAAGGAAAAATCAATAAACTATTACCAAATACAAACCTTAGATGTATATGATATGCTTTTGGATGTTTGATGCAAACATGTAGGTTTCTCTTTGAATCAATAATATGTACCTATAGATTGATCATTCATGCATCCAAAAAGATAAAGAATAAGGGTTTATTTATAGATTTTGGGACAAGGATGTGAACAATGAGGATTCAATCTCAAATGGATAGGTGAGATTAAATGAGAGAAGCAAAGAAGCCTCATAGACAAAAGATTCAAGAAGAGTTATGTGAGCTCATTAGTAGGTTCTAAAATTGATGAGGATAATTATCCTTTCTAATTCTTTATTTTGGATAATAATTTATGCATGGGTTGAAAATAGAAGAGAATGATGGTTGCAATGGAATATTAATGGATAACAAAATTTTAATTATATGTGGAAGATGGATGGAAATTTATTTATTTATTTGAAATAGGTGGAAAATTATTTATCCTAATTAACTAAATGACATGAATTATTTAATTGAATGGTGATAAATGAAATGGGGAATTATGGAAAAATCAAGACCCAGGTGAGGAGGGAAGAAGGCTCTGAAGGCAATCTCACGATAGCTCTTTTCCATTAGGGTTTGAGTTTCTTATCCTATGTATCTTGCATTATTATTTTTCTTTGTTCTATGCTTTCATTGCATTTATGGACCTCACATGCTTGGATTTTATTGTGGTGGTCTAGCTCCCTCTATTGGCTTCTTGCATTATCATTATCTTGCTTGAGTTAAACTCAAGTGGGTACTTGTATTTATGGATACTGATATTTTTTTGTCTGGTGACCCACTTGACATTAATGAAAAATTGCTAGATTTAACTAATTCTAATGTCTCCCCCAAATATCCCTAACAATCTTACAAGGAAATAGTTGCTAGCGAAGTAGTGTCAATAATTCCTTCCTCGATGGTCTTCATCAATTGCAATAATGGTTGGTCTACTGAGGAAAAAGAAAGGGGGGATTGAGAAGGTAAGGGCTCTCCATGTCACCCTAGGAAATTGTTTCTCTCACAAAATCTAGATATGTTGTCTACAATTTCTAATGAAGAATTTAGACTAAATAAAACTATTATTTTTCTTGCTACTTTAGACATAAATAAGATGTCAATGAGGATATTCTTGGATGACTAGTTTCATACAATCTAGTATAAAAATCTAGCATACAAATTTCATTTTGTAGATTACTGTAAAAGGGGTTATTTTTAATCTTTTTAAAAAACCATAAGATCGAAGAAGTGACACTATCTAAATAATTTTGGAATATTGGAAAATTACCTTTTGTTGTCATGCAATCTAGTGGTGCTCGATCCACGCTAGATAAACCCCCTATGAAACTTGTCCATTTCAATGGTTTGTGATGTTCAAGCATGCAAAATGAGGTGAATTTCAATTCACCTCGATGCACAGTCCAAAATCTCATATAGTTTGTTTGAGTATTTTCCTCCATCTATCTTTCAAAGAGCTTCGAAACGAGCATCTTGGCGAGGAGCAAACTAGAGACAAAATAATGCACACAACTAACTTTATTATTCAATAATGAAAAATCTTACATGCAGAGGATCACAAATCCTCGAGCTCTGTGATACATGCAAATTACAAACTCACAGAAAATTACCCAGATCCCCTTTCACAGCATGCGAACTTCTTTTCCCAAAAAGTTACCCAAAAATCAGAAACAAGCCCCTAAATGGGCCCATTTCGGTTTGGAACCAAAAACAACCTTCGAGATAAGATTTTTGTGATTTGTAAAATTACAATTTGAAATTCAAGATAAATTCCGCAGTTGAAAATTAGCACATTTTTAAATATGCATCAACTTCCGGCAGCCATAACTTTTAATGGGCAAGTAGGATCTTCAATGATAATACCTTTGAATTTCTAGTTGGTTCAACTTCACCGTCTTTTTGGATTGGAATTCTCAGTCGTCCTTTTCCCATTGCTCTTGATTGCTAGAAAGCTGACAAAAACAAGAAAAAACATAATACCAATTGCTACATTAATTATAAATTTTATTCTTCTTTTTACATCATAGGTTACAATGAGCCTCTGCCAAGTCTAAATGGGGTGTAAAACTGTAGATGAAACTAACTAATTTCTAATTTATAAAAGATAACTTAGCTCATGCAAAATTATTCACAGAAGTTTGGACAACAGTGACATTTCCTAATTTCCTCCTCCACGTGCACCTACTCTATGCAAAACAAAAACTAAACTGAAGTTTATCCCTAACTTTCTCCACCACCTAGAAATTATTTTGTTTTTTCTAACATTGACAACCTAGTATCAGAGTATGTAAGTAGCTAGTAGCACAAATCTGAATGTGAACAAAACAGAAAAAACAAGATATGCCTTATGGAGCTAGTAGTAATCCTTCACCATATAAATCAATCAATTAATACAAACTATGCAGCATATCACTAAAAGAAATTTCAGAAAACTTGGCAGCATATAAATCAATGAATTAATACAAACTATGCAAAAAGAGAAAAGACAACTGAAAGGATGTTTAAGTGAAAGTATACATGAGTCCACAGTATTGCCATCGGGAATGGGCTTTTTTCCTTTCCTGTTTGACCCATTCCAAAAATTCAAACACTTGGTCGTAGAAGCAAATCTTTTGTTTGTCACAGGGTCATAGTAATACTGCACAACCCACAAAAACAAGCCTGTTGATAACTTAAGTAAATACTATCTCAAGGTTACCAAGTTCAACATTACTTTCCCTAAATGGCATATCTTGGTCAACGGGTTTGTGTTTAGTTCACGAGTGAAAGAAATGCATACACTTATCAAATTTTGTACACTAAATACTGTTTTCTACTGACATGCCATTTGTAAGAAACGATTTGGGCCTAAAAAAGCTTAGCCAGTCTGGTTTCAAGGTGTAGCTCATTCTGTTGAAATGATGGTTATTCTATCACTTCGATGTGAAGTGTCAAAGATGAGCTTAAATGAAATCTGATATAATTGAACAATCTAAATAAGCTAATGAAGGGTGTTTAGGAATGCCATGTGTCTTTTTTTTCTCATCTAGTAATTGCAATTAGTGTTCTAAGACACTTCTTACTGGCAGTAGACTTAGTTTCTGCTTATTTCGTAACTATTTTTCAATATAACATAAACCCTTCTATTTTTTTAATAAAATATAAAGACTGTCATGAGTTTCCATGGGACTAAACTCAATGAATGCACTAGAATCAAGCCATATACAGTGCCATATATACAAACCCAATCATAAATTCTTCTATAAGTCGAAACCAAATACTTACACAGGTGCATAGGTCCACAAAAATTCAATTTAGTGTCCTAGATAAACAACTTTTGATATTTGGGGAATACAAAAATGATCATTAAAATTAAATATTTTGGTTTAACTCGCTTGCAGGAAGGTTTGTGAGAGAAAGTGGCATCCAATCTATTTGGGCATTGCTTGTAATATGTTTTTATAGCAATGAGTCAAATCAACCAATACTAGTAAATTAAAACACTGCCTAGCTTTTAAGTATTGTTTTTTTAATTATTAGTGTGCTATTCTTAATCTGATTTTACTTTTAAGTGACAATATGTATACAATCAGATCTATGCTAAGTTAAATAAAGCACTGGAGCTAGGAATCAAAATGAAACTAGAAAGGAAGAGCTTAAGCATTAAGATGTGTGTATGTTTTGGTGTTTGATGATGATATGGTGGTGGTAGAAGGCTGAAGAAAATCGGAGGGGCAACTAGGAGACATTCTAGAGCAAAGTAGAGTTTCTGAGAAGTTCATCAGATAGATGACCTTCCAAGTGCATGAGTGACCTGCTGGGCACATTAGTGACTTGATGGGTGCGCTAGTGAACCGCCAAGCACTTTGTGTCCTATTGGGCACACTGGTGACCTATTAAAAATGGTGGTGATCTATGACTATGCGACTCTGCAACTTTTTGGAGTTGTTGGCCAATAACACGGCCTAGTTGAGGTGCTAGTAGAACTAAACAATTGTGAAAATAACCTACCAAAAACTAAGGGGGAGAAAAATTAGGGTTTGTGTTTAGGATCTTGCCTTAGTCAAGCCCTACTTTGGCATGTTTCAACCTCAAGTATGGTAATAGCTTAAGCACGTGCTTCCTAGAGTGTAAATGTGAGAGTGATATGTACAATTGGTGTAGGGAAAAAGCCTAGAAGACTTGTTAAGAACATAGTGGTGTGTGTATGGCCATGGAGTGAGGACAAGGATGATGCAAAACCTCAAGGAATGCCAAGAGGAGGTTCTTGGGTTGACTGGTTTAGAAAATGATTTTTTCATAAAAATAAGTATGGGAGTCTTATAGGAATGTGGGAGAAAACCTAAACAAAGTGAGATTGCAAGAAGTGTATAAGAGAACAAGAGAGAATATGAAGATCAATAGTGAGAGAGTGGTGTGTTCCAAGTGAGGGCTAGAGATGATTTTATGGATTGACATAGATGACCTAACAATTAGGATAATTGGTATTGCAAGGATTGCAATTTTGGTCGATGAAAGACATTCAAATTGGTAGAGGACATTGTCATGGGTGTGTTAGTGTATGGACACCAACACAAGAAACAAAGGGGAAGAGGGTTTTGATAACAAAAGGAGCTCAAGATAAATGATTTGGCATACCTACAAAGGGTTCTAAGCTAGGAAAGAATTGATGGTTCCATAGGTCTTAGAGTCCCATCAAACATTCTAAAAACCATTAATCATTTCAAAGGTTCCTATTTCGAGGACAAATGCATCACATGCGAAACACCAACAATGGAGAGGTCTATATGCCAAGTAATGACCACCAAGCCAATCTCCAAATTGAGGATTATATTTTAGCCTATTCTAAAACTCTAACTAAAGAGGAAAAGAGAAAGAGGGACATGCTTGAAAGTAAAATATTAGTAAAACTTGAACAATTGAAATTGAGGAAACGATTTTGTCCCCCCATAAATCTTATCATTTTTGAGATAGGGATGTTTCTGAGACTCGAACACTTCAGGGAAACGTGCCCTCACTGTCCCCTCATTTCTCTACTGCCTCCTAGACGTCTCTCTTTTGAGGGGACTTTTGGACGTCCCCGAAACTTCCAGACATCCCCCAAAGTGCAAGAAACTTCCAAGCGTCCCCCTTAATGCAATAAAAAATGATTTAAAAAAAAGTAAAATTTATAAATTTTAAATTTTAAAGTATTCTTAAAAGCCTAAAAGGATAAATTGACCATGCATTTGACTTTTTCCTCTATTTTCATTTTTTTGTTTAAGTGTTTACACGACTGAGCACGTGTGTTTGCGTTTGGGCGATTGAAAGTTACAAGTATGAGGGTTTTTTTTGTTTCATTTTTGTTTATGCTTTGTTGGATGTTCATACCCGTCCAAATCCATTAGCCATTTACTATTTAGTATTTTATTTTTAAAGTTTGAAGTTTGAACATTGTTGATTGTAATTATGAATCATGATTATGAAATTCAAATTATGAAACATTAGTTCTCATTCCAATGTATATTAAGTATATTTTCATTTTGATTTTCAAAGTTCACTAGTTCAATGAAGTCATTGCAATGTGTTTAAACTTTGAACTTTACTTATTCCTTACACTTCTATAGTTATACATCTTTTTATAACTAATTTTTCAAATACTATATGTATTTCAGTGCACTACTCCCCTGTAGCTGCTCTGCCATCGTCCCCCCCGCCACCCCCAAACTTATACCCCTCGTCTCACATCTCTGAAACACATCCCCTACCATCCTTGAAACCCCGTGGAACACTGTAAAATATAGAAAACATAAAATATCATAAGCCAAGAATAGGCATCCTTCCATTGTTCGACAAAAGCTTCACAACTCACTATTATTTCCAACTAGTATTTATTGCAAGAATTCCTCTAACCCACAATGATATTTCCAACTAGCATAAGTATAAAGCAGTTTAATATATTTCCACGATAATTTGAGTTGGAAGTCTCCTTATTTACCAATTATTAATTTAAAATATAAGATCTAGATTACAATATTGAAGAATAAAATTAAGAGAGAAAGAAATTATTTTAACTTTTTTCTTCTAAAATTTGACATAGGAGAGAAAGAGAAAGATACATAATCTACTTGAATCATAGAACAAATAATCCCTCTCTTTGCAACTTATTCTTGCTACCCAATCTTCAATTCCTATAGAACCTACTAACCTTTCACTTTTTCCAAACCCTTTATTCATAGATTTTTTTTCTAATATTATTAATTAGAATTTAAAATTATTAAATTGAAGAATTATTTGCACTAATTGTTTTTCTAATATTATTAATTAAAATTTAAAATTATTAAATTGAAGAATTATTTGCACTAATCACTCCCTTTAATTGATAGAGGAAAATAAAATTTAAATTTATTAAAAGTAAGTTAATTTTTGAGACAAAAGGGAGTTATCTCCCTCCTTTGTCTCCTAATCAGTTGGGAGAAAATAGTGGTAGGGGAGAGGGGCCAGTAGTCGTGCGGGCTAACTTTGTTAGCATGTAGCAATTGACTGGAATATCGTAGAATAGGCTGGCCTCTTATTTATCTATAGCTAAGGTTTGGAGGTGTGACTCATCATGCAACTCGCCACATTAGCACATCTATTGAGAAGTGTTTAAAATTTGACTTTTTAAAGGTTTGACCAAAACTTAATCATGGAACCCCCAATAGTCGTACAAAAAAATATCATTTGTTGCTTGTAGAATATCACATTTTTATTTAAAATAAATTAATATACAACCTAAATGGACCAAATACCTATTGATAGCCATAAATCTTTGATATCTCTATCTTTTATATTCAACACATATGGACCAATAGTTGAACACTAAAACATTTTGAAAATCCTTCACATTTAATTGAAAAATACATGTTATTTATTGTGCTCACCTTTTATATTTGTGATAGGACAAACTATTAATATAAAATACTCCAATGCTTGTACATTGCTACTCCAATAGTTGTACACATAAGAACAAAATTTTTTCACTATGATAACAATACTTGTTTAAATGAGTGTCTTATTTTATTAAATGAGCATTTTATTTTTCAAAATGATACACTATAGTGGATAGTATTTTATTTGTGTTTTTCTTATAAAACAATTAGAGGTTCTCATGTGTTCAAGTATGGGTCCACGTCCACTTTTGATCAACATTTGGTTAATTTTTTATTTACATTTGAACTATTTATTTACAATATATAGTATAAATATGACCCTGCACGACTACTGGCTCCTTTCCCCTACTCAAAATTCCTTAGCAAGCAATGACATATCTTCTGCAACAAATGAACACTATACCAAATTATTTTTACCTATGAAACTGCTCTGCTCTGTTTCCATTCTGCCAAAGTTGTCAAGATCAGACTGAACCACATATTACCTCACAATACTTAATTAATTAACATTGAAAAAGATACAATCTTAACCAAAATGAGAAACCAAAACAGAGCTCTTAAAGCCAACATGATCGAAACCATATCCACAAAGAATAACATGAAAATGGGAAATACCCATTTTCATGGGAAATACAAAAAATGGGTATGTAATAAGGATTGCTCAACACTTGCCTTGTCGTTGGTGCCAGCACTGTGACTGGTGACTGGAGTTTTAATCTCAGTGATCCATCCTTTAGGCAGCCAAGCTGGAGATTCAATCACTGTGGCATTTCATAGCCAGGCTTAGATGCCTCCAAACTGTTGGAGCAGAGACAATAAAAACATAAACAGACTAGAATAATTTCCACAACAATACCAACACTTTGTTTTATTCAACTTGACTTCCATCGGTTACAAGTCTTCAGTTAATTCGACCAATAGATGAAACACATGCAACAGAGGAGAAACTAACTAATATTGTCTTCTTTGCTAATTTTAGTACCTGTTACAACTGATGTAGATGCTGAATTACAATTCAACATCTTAAAATTTTTCAACAATCCTTTGTATATTTTAGATTGACTAATGACTTTGTATATTTAGATTGACTAATGAAAATAATGAAAATTTTTATTGTATGTGTTGAAATATGCTTGATGTTGTATGTGTAAAAACACAGTGATATTAATAACAGAGTTTTGCCCCTGCTTTCCTTGGATGTAGCTTTTAAGATGAACCACGTAATCTTGGTGTTGTGTGTATTTTCAAATCATTTGTTTTGCATCTTTAATTTCTACTATGTTAATTGTTTATCTGCATTTCAATTGAACAAGCAAAAGCAAAATATTATTTTCCATTACAAAATTTTCAAGATTTTTTGTAACCATGCAAGTGATACTTATAATCATTCTTCAAAAGGGTGGATATAGATGTTACAACTTATTAATTTTCTATGTTTTTAATTATACATCAATGGTGTCATTGTTTTTGTTTTAAGTATTTAATGATATTCTTTTAATTAGATTCTAAATTATCCTTTTCTCAGAGTTTTAAATTTGCATGGGAACACTCTTGCTGCTTAAATATAAGCAGAAAATGCACTTAAGCAGCTGCATGGGGACAGAGGGTAAGTCTTCAATCTATTGTCAAATGCAGCCTATAAAAATACAGTCTACAAAATGTAATCGATCATGGGAAGATGAATAAAAGATTCATCTGTTAAAAAGATCCCTATTTTTGTTCTTTTTTCTGTTTGTCTGTGTTTAATAAATCTACAGTATTTCCATACTTTTCTTAGCATTCCATTACCATTTGATCATTATCAGAGCATAAAACGGCCAATCTACACAGAAAAATTAAATGCTTTCCTCTATTTTTTGGTAACTGAACATGGACAGCCAAAATATAGTAAGCATATTTTTTTTTGTAACTAAAATACTGTCATTTCAGCATTTCCCTGTCCTAGCAATGGGTGTCCTCAGTGCTAATTTTATCAGAAAAATGATTACTGTCTGTGCAAGTGAAAATGCTCCTTCACACGCATGCTATTCTTCTTAACGTGCACCGGGCGTTAACAGCACAAAGCTACGTATTTACTCTCCAAGACGTCTGGAGCACTAGCATTATAACTGGTATCACAAATTTTGACGATACCTTACCCATCTCCTCTTTGAGTATTAACATTTGATAGAACAATCTGTTTATTTATGTGTAATGTTCAAATTTTTTAGTTTTGGGTTTATTTTGAGTGAATGTTATAATATGATTATATTGTGAATTGTGGTCTATTTTATTGTTAATTTCGTCTTTTTAATTGATTCATATATATATGATTTTATTAATATTTTATTTATATTTAATTTTTTATATTATTAATCTATATTTTAATGAATTTGATTCTTGTTTCGAGGTTTGTCATTTTTTATTTTGTTTTGAGTTTGTGGTAAAACAAATAGCATAAAAGAGGAAATATATTACAAATATTTGATAATACTTGAGAATAATAAGATACTTCAAGAGGACAAACTTTCAAAAGTCTTTAAAAAGAGCACAAATTGCAATATGATGATGAATTACCTAGTAGTTCTTATATATACATTGCTCATGTCTTGGATGACACTTAGGATGACCAAAATATCTAAATAAGAATATAATAACATGCCCCTCCTCTTTCGAGCAACATTGTCCTCAATGCTAGTCAATTGTGTATGCTTCTATATGAAATATTCTTTCCATGTAGCATTTACAACCAACAATTTCTTCTACTAAATGAGATCCTTGGTGATTGTCCTAGTCCGCAAATTCCTTATGTGATTGGAGGATTAGCTTTGGATCTAAGATGATTTTTCGTTCTTCATGTCTGGATTTAGTAATATTATCCATAGGAAT
>VDFB02303348.1:0-10018 GCA_007258455.2 Sequoia sempervirens
CTCCTCCACGTGCACCTACTCTATGCAAAACAAAAACTAAACTGAAGTTTATCCCTAACTTTCTCCACCACCTAGAAATTATTTTGTTTTTTCTAACATTGACAACCTAGTATCAGAGTATGTAAGTAGCTAGTAGCACAAATCTGAATGTGAACAAAACAGAAAAAACAAGATATGCCTTATGGAGCTAGTAGTAATCCTTCACCATATAAATCAATCAATTAATACAAACTATGCAGCATATCACTAAAAGAAATTTCAGAAAACTTGGCAGCATATAAATCAATGAATTAATACAAACTATGCAAAAAGAGAAAAGACAACTGAAAGGATGTTTAAGTGAAAGTATACATGAGTCCACAGTATTGCCATCGGGAATGGGCTTTTTTCCTTTCCTGTTTGACCCATTCCAAAAATTCAAACACTTGGTCGTAGAAGCAAATCTTTTGTTTGTCACAGGGTCATAGTAATACTGCACAACCCACAAAAACAAGCCTGTTGATAACTTAAGTAAATACTATCTCAAGGTTACCAAGTTCAACATTACTTTCCCTAAATGGCATATCTTGGTCAACGGGTTTGTGTTTAGTTCACGAGTGAAAGAAATGCATACACTTATCAAATTTTGTACACTAAATACTGTTTTCTACTGACATGCCATTTGTAAGAAACGATTTGGGCCTAAAAAAGCTTAGCCAGTCTGGTTTCAAGGTGTAGCTCATTCTGTTGAAATGATGGTTATTCTATCACTTCGATGTGAAGTGTCAAAGATGAGCTTAAATGAAATCTGATATAATTGAACAATCTAAATAAGCTAATGAAGGGTGTTTAGGAATGCCATGTGTCTTTTTTTTCTCATCTAGTAATTGCAATTAGTGTTCTAAGACACTTCTTACTGGCAGTAGACTTAGTTTCTGCTTATTTCGTAACTATTTTTCAATATAACATAAACCCTTCTATTTTTTTAATAAAATATAAAGACTGTCATGAGTTTCCATGGGACTAAACTCAATGAATGCACTAGAATCAAGCCATATACAGTGCCATATATACAAACCCAATCATAAATTCTTCTATAAGTCGAAACCAAATACTTACACAGGTGCATAGGTCCACAAAAATTCAATTTAGTGTCCTAGATAAACAACTTTTGATATTTGGGGAATACAAAAATGATCATTAAAATTAAATATTTTGGTTTAACTCGCTTGCAGGAAGGTTTGTGAGAGAAAGTGGCATCCAATCTATTTGGGCATTGCTTGTAATATGTTTTTATAGCAATGAGTCAAATCAACCAATACTAGTAAATTAAAACACTGCCTAGCTTTTAAGTATTGTTTTTTTAATTATTAGTGTGCTATTCTTAATCTGATTTTACTTTTAAGTGACAATATGTATACAATCAGATCTATGCTAAGTTAAATAAAGCACTGGAGCTAGGAATCAAAATGAAACTAGAAAGGAAGAGCTTAAGCATTAAGATGTGTGTATGTTTTGGTGTTTGATGATGATATGGTGGTGGTAGAAGGCTGAAGAAAATCGGAGGGGCAACTAGGAGACATTCTAGAGCAAAGTAGAGTTTCTGAGAAGTTCATCAGATAGATGACCTTCCAAGTGCATGAGTGACCTGCTGGGCACATTAGTGACTTGATGGGTGCGCTAGTGAACCGCCAAGCACTTTGTGTCCTATTGGGCACACTGGTGACCTATTAAAAATGGTGGTGATCTATGACTATGCGACTCTGCAACTTTTTGGAGTTGTTGGCCAATAACACGGCCTAGTTGAGGTGCTAGTAGAACTAAACAATTGTGAAAATAACCTACCAAAAACTAAGGGGGAGAAAAATTAGGGTTTGTGTTTAGGATCTTGCCTTAGTCAAGCCCTACTTTGGCATGTTTCAACCTCAAGTATGGTAATAGCTTAAGCACGTGCTTCCTAGAGTGTAAATGTGAGAGTGATATGTACAATTGGTGTAGGGAAAAAGCCTAGAAGACTTGTTAAGAACATAGTGGTGTGTGTATGGCCATGGAGTGAGGACAAGGATGATGCAAAACCTCAAGGAATGCCAAGAGGAGGTTCTTGGGTTGACTGGTTTAGAAAATGATTTTTTCATAAAAATAAGTATGGGAGTCTTATAGGAATGTGGGAGAAAACCTAAACAAAGTGAGATTGCAAGAAGTGTATAAGAGAACAAGAGAGAATATGAAGATCAATAGTGAGAGAGTGGTGTGTTCCAAGTGAGGGCTAGAGATGATTTTATGGATTGACATAGATGACCTAACAATTAGGATAATTGGTATTGCAAGGATTGCAATTTTGGTCGATGAAAGACATTCAAATTGGTAGAGGACATTGTCATGGGTGTGTTAGTGTATGGACACCAACACAAGAAACAAAGGGGAAGAGGGTTTTGATAACAAAAGGAGCTCAAGATAAATGATTTGGCATACCTACAAACATTCTAAAAACCATTAATCATTTCAAAGGTTCCTATTTCGAGGACAAATGCATCACATGCGAAACACCAACAATGGAGAGGTCTATATGCCAAGTAATGACCACCAAGCCAATCTCCAAATTGAGGATTATATTTTAGCCTATTCTAAAACTCTAACTAAAGAGGAAAAGAGAAAGAGGGACATGCTTGAAAGTAAAATATTAGTAAAACTTGAACAATTGAAATTGAGGAAACGATTTTGTCCCCCCATAAATCTTATCATTTTTGAGATAGGGATGTTTCTGAGACTCGAACACTTCAGGGAAACGTGCCCTCACTGTCCCCTCATTTCTCTACTGCCTCCTAGACGTCTCTCTTTTGAGGGGACTTTTGGACGTCCCCGAAACTTCCAGACATCCCCCAAAGTGCAAGAAACTTCCAAGCGTCCCCCTTAATGCAATAAAAAATGATTTAAAAAAAAGTAAAATTTATAAATTTTAAATTTTAAAGTATTCTTAAAAGCCTAAAAGGATAAATTGACCATGCATTTGACTTTTTCCTCTATTTTCATTTTTTTGTTTAAGTGTTTACACGACTGAGCACGTGTGTTTGCGTTTGGGCGATTGAAAGTTACAAGTATGAGGGTTTTTTTTGTTTCATTTTTGTTTATGCTTTGTTGGATGTTCATACCCGTCCAAATCCATTAGCCATTTACTATTTAGTATTTTATTTTTAAAGTTTGAAGTTTGAACATTGTTGATTGTAATTATGAATCATGATTATGAAATTCAAATTATGAAACATTAGTTCTCATTCCAATGTATATTAAGTATATTTTCATTTTGATTTTCAAAGTTCACTAGTTCAATGAAGTCATTGCAATGTGTTTAAACTTTGAACTTTACTTATTCCTTACACTTCTATAGTTATACATCTTTTTATAACTAATTTTTCAAATACTATATGTATTTCAGTGCACTACTCCCCTGTAGCTGCTCTGCCATCGTCCCCCCCGCCACCCCCAAACTTATACCCCTCGTCTCACATCTCTGAAACACATCCCCTACCATCCTTGAAACCCCGTGGAACACTGTAAAATATAGAAAACATAAAATATCATAAGCCAAGAATAGGCATCCTTCCATTGTTCGACAAAAGCTTCACAACTCACTATTATTTCCAACTAGTATTTATTGCAAGAATTCCTCTAACCCACAATGATATTTCCAACTAGCATAAGTATAAAGCAGTTTAATATATTTCCACGATAATTTGAGTTGGAAGTCTCCTTATTTACCAATTATTAATTTAAAATATAAGATCTAGATTACAATATTGAAGAATAAAATTAAGAGAGAAAGAAATTATTTTAACTTTTTTCTTCTAAAATTTGACATAGGAGAGAAAGAGAAAGATACATAATCTACTTGAATCATAGAACAAATAATCCCTCTCTTTGCAACTTATTCTTGCTACCCAATCTTCAATTCCTATAGAACCTACTAACCTTTCACTTTTTCCAAACCCTTTATTCATAGATTTTTTTTCTAATATTATTAATTAGAATTTAAAATTATTAAATTGAAGAATTATTTGCACTAATTGTTTTTCTAATATTATTAATTAAAATTTAAAATTATTAAATTGAAGAATTATTTGCACTAATCACTCCCTTTAATTGATAGAGGAAAATAAAATTTAAATTTATTAAAAGTAAGTTAATTTTTGAGACAAAAGGGAGTTATCTCCCTCCTTTGTCTCCTAATCAGTTGGGAGAAAATAGTGGTAGGGGAGAGGGGCCAGTAGTCGTGCGGGCTAACTTTGTTAGCATGTAGCAATTGACTGGAATATCGTAGAATAGGCTGGCCTCTTATTTATCTATAGCTAAGGTTTGGAGGTGTGACTCATCATGCAACTCGCCACATTAGCACATCTATTGAGAAGTGTTTAAAATTTGACTTTTTAAAGGTTTGACCAAAACTTAATCATGGAACCCCCAATAGTCGTACAAAAAAATATCATTTGTTGCTTGTAGAATATCACATTTTTATTTAAAATAAATTAATATACAACCTAAATGGACCAAATACCTATTGATAGCCATAAATCTTTGATATCTCTATCTTTTATATTCAACACATATGGACCAATAGTTGAACACTAAAACATTTTGAAAATCCTTCACATTTAATTGAAAAATACATGTTATTTATTGTGCTCACCTTTTATATTTGTGATAGGACAAACTATTAATATAAAATACTCCAATGCTTGTACATTGCTACTCCAATAGTTGTACACATAAGAACAAAATTTTTTCACTATGATAACAATACTTGTTTAAATGAGTGTCTTATTTTATTAAATGAGCATTTTATTTTTCAAAATGATACACTATAGTGGATAGTATTTTATTTGTGTTTTTCTTATAAAACAATTAGAGGTTCTCATGTGTTCAAGTATGGGTCCACGTCCACTTTTGATCAACATTTGGTTAATTTTTTATTTACATTTGAACTATTTATTTACAATATATAGTATAAATATGACCCTGCACGACTACTGGCTCCTTTCCCCTACTCAAAATTCCTTAGCAAGCAATGACATATCTTCTGCAACAAATGAACACTATACCAAATTATTTTTACCTATGAAACTGCTCTGCTCTGTTTCCATTCTGCCAAAGTTGTCAAGATCAGACTGAACCACATATTACCTCACAATACTTAATTAATTAACATTGAAAAAGATACAATCTTAACCAAAATGAGAAACCAAAACAGAGCTCTTAAAGCCAACATGATCGAAACCATATCCACAAAGAATAACATGAAAATGGGAAATACCCATTTTCATGGGAAATACAAAAAATGGGTATGTAATAAGGATTGCTCAACACTTGCCTTGTCGTTGGTGCCAGCACTGTGACTGGTGACTGGAGTTTTAATCTCAGTGATCCATCCTTTAGGCAGCCAAGCTGGAGATTCAATCACTGTGGCATTTCATAGCCAGGCTTAGATGCCTCCAAACTGTTGGAGCAGAGACAATAAAAACATAAACAGACTAGAATAATTTCCACAACAATACCAACACTTTGTTTTATTCAACTTGACTTCCATCGGTTACAAGTCTTCAGTTAATTCGACCAATAGATGAAACACATGCAACAGAGGAGAAACTAACTAATATTGTCTTCTTTGCTAATTTTAGTACCTGTTACAACTGATGTAGATGCTGAATTACAATTCAACATCTTAAAATTTTTCAACAATCCTTTGTATATTTTAGATTGACTAATGACTTTGTATATTTAGATTGACTAATGAAAATAATGAAAATTTTTATTGTATGTGTTGAAATATGCTTGATGTTGTATGTGTAAAAACACAGTGATATTAATAACAGAGTTTTGCCCCTGCTTTCCTTGGATGTAGCTTTTAAGATGAACCACGTAATCTTGGTGTTGTGTGTATTTTCAAATCATTTGTTTTGCATCTTTAATTTCTACTATGTTAATTGTTTATCTGCATTTCAATTGAACAAGCAAAAGCAAAATATTATTTTCCATTACAAAATTTTCAAGATTTTTTGTAACCATGCAAGTGATACTTATAATCATTCTTCAAAAGGGTGGATATAGATGTTACAACTTATTAATTTTCTATGTTTTTAATTATACATCAATGGTGTCATTGTTTTTGTTTTAAGTATTTAATGATATTCTTTTAATTAGATTCTAAATTATCCTTTTCTCAGAGTTTTAAATTTGCATGGGAACACTCTTGCTGCTTAAATATAAGCAGAAAATGCACTTAAGCAGCTGCATGGGGACAGAGGGTAAGTCTTCAATCTATTGTCAAATGCAGCCTATAAAAATACAGTCTACAAAATGTAATCGATCATGGGAAGATGAATAAAAGATTCATCTGTTAAAAAGATCCCTATTTTTGTTCTTTTTTCTGTTTGTCTGTGTTTAATAAATCTACAGTATTTCCATACTTTTCTTAGCATTCCATTACCATTTGATCATTATCAGAGCATAAAACGGCCAATCTACACAGAAAAATTAAATGCTTTCCTCTATTTTTTGGTAACTGAACATGGACAGCCAAAATATAGTAAGCATATTTTTTTTTGTAACTAAAATACTGTCATTTCAGCATTTCCCTGTCCTAGCAATGGGTGTCCTCAGTGCTAATTTTATCAGAAAAATGATTACTGTCTGTGCAAGTGAAAATGCTCCTTCACACGCATGCTATTCTTCTTAACGTGCACCGGGCGTTAACAGCACAAAGCTACGTATTTACTCTCCAAGACGTCTGGAGCACTAGCATTATAACTGGTATCACAAATTTTGACGATACCTTACCCATCTCCTCTTTGAGTATTAACATTTGATAGAACAATCTGTTTATTTATGTGTAATGTTCAAATTTTTTAGTTTTGGGTTTATTTTGAGTGAATGTTATAATATGATTATATTGTGAATTGTGGTCTATTTTATTGTTAATTTCGTCTTTTTAATTGATTCATATATATATGATTTTATTAATATTTTATTTATATTTAATTTTTTATATTATTAATCTATATTTTAATGAATTTGATTCTTGTTTCGAGGTTTGTCATTTTTTATTTTGTTTTGAGTTTGTGGTAAAACAAATAGCATAAAAGAGGAAATATATTACAAATATTTGATAATACTTGAGAATAATAAGATACTTCAAGAGGACAAACTTTCAAAAGTCTTTAAAAAGAGCACAAATTGCAATATGATGATGAATTACCTAGTAGTTCTTATATATACATTGCTCATGTCTTGGATGACACTTAGGATGACCAAAATATCTAAATAAGAATATAATAACATGCCCCTCCTCTTTCGAGCAACATTGTCCTCAATGCTAGTCAATTGTGTATGCTTCTATATGAAATATTCTTTCCATGTAGCATTTACAACCAACAATTTCTTCTACTAAATGAGATCCTTGGTGATTGTCCTAGTCCGCAAATTCCTTATGTGATTGGAGGATTAGCTTTGGATCTAAGATGATTTGTCGTTCTTCATGTCTGGATTTAGTAATATTATCCATAGGAATCTATTGACCAATCACCTTCTTTAAATTAAGAAATATGGAAAACTAGATGTATCTTCTTTGTTAGTAACTCAAGATTGTAGGCTACACTACGCATATTCTACATAATCTAGTAGGCACCATAATATTTTGGTGACAAATTGTTATGTTTTATTTGTATTCAAGGATATTTTCCTATAAGGTTGCAATCTCACAACAACTCAACCAACTAATTCAAAACTCCTTTCACTACAATGTTGGATAGTCTATTATTTCATTCTATTTTGTGCCATGGTTAGATTCTCCTTAAGTCTTGCAAGTACTTATTATTGATGGTTCAGGTTGTCTTTCACAACTTGAACTCTTGGTGTCATCTTTAATCATGATGTGATTTATGGGCCCAAATGATTTACATATAATGCCACAAAATGGAATACTTTTGAAGAACTATAGAAGGAAGTTTTATACCACCATTCTATTAGTGACAATCAATCCAACCATTGAGGTTATTTATCTAAGGATACACAACATAGATACCCTTCCAATGACTTATTGATGACCTCAATTTTCCCATCTTACTGAGGATGGTATGAAGAGTTGCAAGTTAATTGAGTCCGCAAACATGAGAACAAATATTTTTAAAAGTTACTAGTAAAGATAGGATCACAATAACTAAAAATAACCCTTGCGGTACATGTAGCATTTGTATATTGTTCATAAACAAAAATTGCCACTACATAAAATGATGGGATAATGCAATCAAATGGGCACATTTGGTGAGAAAATCCACCACTACCATTATAACACTCTTACCTTTTATATCTTTGAAGGCTTATGATGAAATACATGGAGAGGTCTCTTCCCACACTAGATAGGAATAAAAAAGGGTTATAAGATACCAAGTGTCTTCACTATCTCCTCTTTATTTATTTGGCATATTGAACATTCTACCATAAAAATTTTAACATTTCCTTTAAGCTCTTCCCAAAAGAAATCTTGCTTGATTCAATAATGTCTTCAAAAATATTAAATGATCCTCAATTAGAGAATCATGGAGATTTTTAATAATTTCTTGTTTGAGGGTGGTGTATACCGTAAATTTGGAACAAATACAAAGAAAAATATCTAAGATCCCTATACCAAATCAAAGAAGTATCTTAGATAGAGCAAAGAGGAATGTAAAGATAAGGCAAAATCAATAAACTATTACCAAATACAAACCTTAGATGTATATGATACAGTTTTGGATGTTTGATGCAAACATGTAGGTTGCTCTTTGAATCAATAATATGTACCTATAGATTGATCATTCATGCATCCAAAAAGATAAAGAATAAGGGTTTATTTATAGATTTTGGGACAAGGATGTGAACAATGAGGATTCAATCTCAAATGGATAGGTGAGATTAAATGAGAGAAGCAGAGAAGCCTCATAGACAGAAGATTCAAGAAGAGTTATGTGAGCTCATTAGTAGGTTCTAAAATTGGTGAGGATAATTATCCTTTTTAATTCTTTATTTTGGATAATAATTTATGTATGGGTTGAAAATAGAAGAGAATGATGGTTGCAATGGAATATTAATGGATAACAAAATTTTAATTATATGTGGAAGATGGATGGAAATTTATTTATTTATTTGAAATAGGTGGAAAATTATTTATCCTAATTAACTAAATGACATGAATTATTTAATTGAATGGTGATAAATGAAATGGGGAATTATGGAAAAATCAAGACCCAAGTGAGGAGGGAAGAAGGCTCTAAAGGCAATCTCACGATAGCTCTTTTCCATTAGGGTTTGAGTTTCTTACCCTATGTATCTTGCATTATTATTTTTCTTTGATCTATGCTTTCATTGCATTTATGTCTCACATGCTAGGATTTTATTGTGGTGGTCTGGCTCCCTCTATTGGCTTCTTGCACTATCATTATCTTGCTTGAGTTAAACTCAAGTGGGTACTTGTATTTATGGATACTGATATTTTTTTATCTGGTGACCCACTTGACATTAATGAAAAATTGCTAGATTTAACTAATTCTAATGTCTCCCCCAAATAGCCCTAACAATCTTACAAGGAAATAGTTGCTAGCGAAGTAGTGTCAATAATACCTTCCTCGATGGTCTTCATCAATTGCAATAATGGTTGGTCTATTGAGGAAAAAGAAAGGGAAGATTGAGAAGGCAAGGGCTCTCCATGTCACCCTAGGAAATTGGTTCTCTCACAAAATCTAGATATGTTGTCTACAATTTCTAATGAAGAATTTAGACTAAATAAAACTGTTATTTTTCTTGCTACTTTAGACATATATAAGATGTCAATGAGAAAATTCTTGGATGACTAGTTTCATACAATCTAGTATAAAAATCTGGCATACAAATTTTATTTTGTAGATTACTACAAAAGGGGCTATTTTTAATCTTTTCTAAAAACCATAAGATCGAAGAAGTGACACTATCTAAAGAATTTTGGAATATTGGAAAATTATCTTTTGTGATCATGGAA
>VDFB02303349.1:0-13598 GCA_007258455.2 Sequoia sempervirens
AAAGAAATTTCAGAAAACTTGGCAGCATATAAATCAATGAATTAATACAAACTATGCAAAAAGAGAAAAGACAACTGAAAGGATGTTTAAGTGAAAGTATACATGAGTCCACAATATTGCCATCGGGAATGGGCTTTTTTCCTTTCCTGTTTGACCCATTCCAAAAATTCAAACACTTTGGTTGTAGAAGCAAATCTTTTGTTTGTCACAGGGTCATAGTAATACCGCACAACCCACAAAAACAAGCCTGCCGATAACTTAAGTAAACACTATCTCAAGGTTACCAAGTTCAACGTTACTTTCCCTAAATGGCATATCTTGGTCAACAGGTCTGTGTTTGGTTCACGAGTGAAAGAAATGCAGAAACTTATCAAATTTTGTACACTAAATACTGTTTTCTACTGACATGCCATTTGTAAGAAACGATTTGGGCCTAAAAAAGCTTAGCCAATCTGGATTCAAGGTGCAGCTCATTCTGTTGAAATGATGGTTATTATATCACTTTGATGTGAAGTGTCAAAGATGAGCTTAAATGAAATCTGATATAATTGAACAATCTAAATAAGCTAATGAAGGGTGTTTAGGAATGCCACGTGTCTCTTTTTTTCTCATCTAGTAATTGTAATTAGTGTTCTCAGACACTTCTTACTGGCAGTAGACTTAGTTTCTATTTCGTAACTATTTTTCAATATAACATAAACCCTTCCATGTTTTTGATAAAATATAAAGACTGCCATGAGTTTTCATGGGACTAAACTCAATGAATGCACCAGAATCCAGCCATGTACAGTGCCATATATACAAACCCAATCATAATTTTTTCTGTAAATGGAAACCAGATACTTACACAGGTGCATATGTCCACAAAAATTCAATTTAGTGTCCTAGATAAACAACTTTTGATATTTGGGGAATACAAAAATGATCATTAAAATTAAACATTTTGGTTTAACTCGCTTGTAGGAAGGTTTGTGAGAGAAAGTGGCATCCAATCTATTTGGGCATTGTTTGTAATATGTTTTTATAGCAATGAGTCAAATCAACCAATACTAGTAAATTGAAACACTGCCTAGCTTTTAAGTATTGTTTTCTTTAATTATTAGTGTGCTATTCTTAATCTGATTTTACTTTTAAGTGACAATATGCATAAAATCATATCTATGCTAAGTTAAATAAAGCACTGGAGCTAGGAATCAAAATGAAACTAGAAAGGAAGAGCGTAAGAATTAAGATGTGTGTATGTTTTGGTGTTTGATGATGATATGGTGGTGGTAGAAGGCTGAAGAAAATCAGAGGGGCAACTAGGAGACATTCTAGAGCAAAGTAGAGTTTCTGAAAAGTTCATTAGATAGATAACCTTCTAAGTGCATGAGTGACCTGCTGGGCACATTAGTGACTTGATGGGTGCACTAGTGAACCGCCAAGCTCTTTGTGTCCTATTGGGCACACTGGTGACCTATTGCAAATGGTGGTGATCTATGACTGTGTGACTCTACAACTTTTTGGAGTTGCTGGCCAATAACATGGCCTAGTTGAGGTGCTAGTAGAACTAAACAATTGAGAAAATAACCTACTAAAAACTAAGGGGGAGAAAAATTAGGGTTTGTGTTTAGGATCTTGCCTTACTCAAGCCCTACTTTGGCATGTTTCAGCCTCAAGTATGGTAATAGCTTAAGCACGTGCTTCCTAGAGTGCAAATGTGAGAGTGATATGTATAATTGGTGAGGGAAAAAGCCTAGAAGGCTTGATAAGAACATAGTGTTGTGTGTAGGGAAGAGGAGGTTCTTGGGTTGATTGGTTTAGAAATGGAGTTCTCCATAAAAATAAGTATAGGAGTCTTAGGGGAATGTGGGAGAAAACCTAAACAAAGTGAGATTGCAAGAAGTGTATGAGAGAATAAGTGAGACTATGAAGATCAATAGTGAGAGGCTGGTGTGTACCAAGTGAGGGCTAGAGGTGATTTTATGGATTGACTTAGATGACCTCACAATTAGGATAATTGGTATTGCGAGGATTACAATTTTGGTTGATGAAAGACATTCAAATTGGTAGAGAACATTGGTATGGGTGTGTTGGTGTGTGGACACCAACACAAGAAATGGAGGGGAAGAGGGTTTTGATAACAAAAAGAGTTCAAGATAAATGATTGGGCACTCCTACAAAGAGTTCTGGGCTTGGAAAGTATTGATGGTTCCATAGGTCTTAGAGTCCCATCAAGCATTCCAAAAACTGTTGATCATTTCAAAGGTTCCTATTTCGAGGACAAATGCATCACACGCAAAACACCAACAATGGAAAGGTCTATATGCCAAGTAATGACCAACAAGCCAATCTCCAAATTGAGGATCAGCTTTCAGCCTATTCTAAAACTCTAACTAAAGAGGAAAAGAGAAAGAGGGACATGCTTGAAAGTAAAATATTAGTAAAACTTGAACAATTGAAATTGAGGAAACGATTTTGTCCCCCCATAAATCTTATCATTTTTGAGATAGGGATGTTTCTGAGACTCGAACACTTCAGGGAAACGTGCCCTCACTGTCCCCTCATTTCTCTACTGCCTCCTAGACGTCTCTCTTTTGAGGGGACTTTTGGACGTCCCCGAAACTTCCAGACATCCCCCAAAGTGCAAGAAACTTCCAAGCGTCCCCCTTAATGCAATAAAAAATGATTTAAAAAAAAGTAAAATTTATAAATTTTAAATTTTAAAGTATTCTTAAAAGCCTAAAAGGATAAATTGACCATGCATTTGACTTTTTCCTCTATTTTCATTTTTTTGTTTAAGTGTTTACACGACTGAGCACGTGTGTTTGCGTTTGGGCGATTGAAAGTTACAAGTATGAGGGTTTTTTTTGTTTCATTTTTGTTTATGCTTTGTTGGATGTTCATACCCGTCCAAATCCATTAGCCATTTACTATTTAGTATTTTATTTTTAAAGTTTGAAGTTTGAACATTGTTGATTGTAATTATGAATCATGATTATGAAATTCAAATTATGAAACATTAGTTCTCATTCCAATGTATATTAAGTATATTTTCATTTTGATTTTCAAAGTTCACTAGTTCAATGAAGTCATTGCAATGTGTTTAAACTTTGAACTTTACTTATTCCTTACACTTCTATAGTTATACATCTTTTTATAACTAATTTTTCAAATACTATATGTATTTCAGTGCACTACTCCCCTGTAGCTGCTCTGCCATCGTCCCCCCCGCCACCCCCAAACTTATACCCCTCGTCTCACATCTCTGAAACACATCCCCTACCATCCTTGAAACCCCGTGGAACACTGTAAAATATAGAAAACATAAAATATCATAAGCCAAGAATAGGCATCCTTCCATTGTTCGACAAAAGCTTCACAACTCACTATTATTTCCAACTAGTATTTATTGCAAGAATTCCTCTAACCCACAATGATATTTCCAACTAGCATAAGTATAAAGCAGTTTAATATATTTCCACGATAATTTGAGTTGGAAGTCTCCTTATTTACCAATTATTAATTTAAAATATAAGATCTAGATTACAATATTGAAGAATAAAATTAAGAGAGAAAGAAATTATTTTAACTTTTTTCTTCTAAAATTTGACATAGGAGAGAAAGAGAAAGATACATAATCTACTTGAATCATAGAACAAATAATCCCTCTCTTTGCAACTTATTCTTGCTACCCAATCTTCAATTCCTATAGAACCTACTAACCTTTCACTTTTTCCAAACCCTTTATTCATAGATTTTTTTTCTAATATTATTAATTAGAATTTAAAATTATTAAATTGAAGAATTATTTGCACTAATTGTTTTTCTAATATTATTAATTAAAATTTAAAATTATTAAATTGAAGAATTATTTGCACTAATCACTCCCTTTAATTGATAGAGGAAAATAAAATTTAAATTTATTAAAAGTAAGTTAATTTTTGAGACAAAAGGGAGTTATCTCCCTCCTTTGTCTCCTAATCAGTTGGGAGAAAATAGTGGTAGGGGAGAGGGGCCAGTAGTCGTGCGGGCTAACTTTGTTAGCATGTAGCAATTGACTGGAATATCGTAGAATAGGCTGGCCTCTTATTTATCTATAGCTAAGGTTTGGAGGTGTGACTCATCATGCAACTCGCCACATTAGCACATCTATTGAGAAGTGTTTAAAATTTGACTTTTTAAAGGTTTGACCAAAACTTAATCATGGAACCCCCAATAGTCGTACAAAAAAATATCATTTGTTGCTTGTAGAATATCACATTTTTATTTAAAATAAATTAATATACAACCTAAATGGACCAAATACCTATTGATAGCCATAAATCTTTGATATCTCTATCTTTTATATTCAACACATATGGACCAATAGTTGAACACTAAAACATTTTGAAAATCCTTCACATTTAATTGAAAAATACATGTTATTTATTGTGCTCACCTTTTATATTTGTGATAGGACAAACTATTAATATAAAATACTCCAATGCTTGTACATTGCTACTCCAATAGTTGTACACATAAGAACAAAATTTTTTCACTATGATAACAATACTTGTTTAAATGAGTGTCTTATTTTATTAAATGAGCATTTTATTTTTCAAAATGATACACTATAGTGGATAGTATTTTATTTGTGTTTTTCTTATAAAACAATTAGAGGTTCTCATGTGTTCAAGTATGGGTCCACGTCCACTTTTGATCAACATTTGGTTAATTTTTTATTTACATTTGAACTATTTATTTACAATATATAGTATAAATATGACCCTGCACGACTACTGGCTCCTTTCCCCTACTCAAAATTCCTTAGCAAGCAATGACATATCTTCTGCAACAAATGAACACTATACCAAATTATTTTTACCTATGAAACTGCTCTGCTCTGTTTCCATTCTGCCAAAGTTGTCAAGATCAGACTGAACCACATATTACCTCACAATACTTAATTAATTAACATTGAAAAAGATACAATCTTAACCAAAATGAGAAACCAAAACAGAGCTCTTAAAGCCAACATGATCGAAACCATATCCACAAAGAATAACATGAAAATGGGAAATACCCATTTTCATGGGAAATACAAAAAATGGGTATGTAATAAGGATTGCTCAACACTTGCCTTGTCGTTGGTGCCAGCACTGTGACTGGTGACTGGAGTTTTAATCTCAGTGATCCATCCTTTAGGCAGCCAAGCTGGAGATTCAATCACTGTGGCATTTCATAGCCAGGCTTAGATGCCTCCAAACTGTTGGAGCAGAGACAATAAAAACATAAACAGACTAGAATAATTTCCACAACAATACCAACACTTTGTTTTATTCAACTTGACTTCCATCGGTTACAAGTCTTCAGTTAATTCGACCAATAGATGAAACACATGCAACAGAGGAGAAACTAACTAATATTGTCTTCTTTGCTAATTTTAGTACCTGTTACAACTGATGTAGATGCTGAATTACAATTCAACATCTTAAAATTTTTCAACAATCCTTTGTATATTTTAGATTGACTAATGACTTTGTATATTTAGATTGACTAATGAAAATAATGAAAATTTTTATTGTATGTGTTGAAATATGCTTGATGTTGTATGTGTAAAAACACAGTGATATTAATAACAGAGTTTTGCCCCTGCTTTCCTTGGATGTAGCTTTTAAGATGAACCACGTAATCTTGGTGTTGTGTGTATTTTCAAATCATTTGTTTTGCATCTTTAATTTCTACTATGTTAATTGTTTATCTGCATTTCAATTGAACAAGCAAAAGCAAAATATTATTTTCCATTACAAAATTTTCAAGATTTTTTGTAACCATGCAAGTGATACTTATAATCATTCTTCAAAAGGGTGGATATAGATGTTACAACTTATTAATTTTCTATGTTTTTAATTATACATCAATGGTGTCATTGTTTTTGTTTTAAGTATTTAATGATATTCTTTTAATTAGATTCTAAATTATCCTTTTCTCAGAGTTTTAAATTTGCATGGGAACACTCTTGCTGCTTAAATATAAGCAGAAAATGCACTTAAGCAGCTGCATGGGGACAGAGGGTAAGTCTTCAATCTATTGTCAAATGCAGCCTATAAAAATACAGTCTACAAAATGTAATCGATCATGGGAAGATGAATAAAAGATTCATCTGTTAAAAAGATCCCTATTTTTGTTCTTTTTTCTGTTTGTCTGTGTTTAATAAATCTACAGTATTTCCATACTTTTCTTAGCATTCCATTACCATTTGATCATTATCAGAGCATAAAACGGCCAATCTACACAGAAAAATTAAATGCTTTCCTCTATTTTTTGGTAACTGAACATGGACAGCCAAAATATAGTAAGCATATTTTTTTTTGTAACTAAAATACTGTCATTTCAGCATTTCCCTGTCCTAGCAATGGGTGTCCTCAGTGCTAATTTTATCAGAAAAATGATTACTGTCTGTGCAAGTGAAAATGCTCCTTCACACGCATGCTATTCTTCTTAACGTGCACCGGGCGTTAACAGCACAAAGCTACGTATTTACTCTCCAAGACGTCTGGAGCACTAGCATTATAACTGGTATCACAAATTTTGACGATACCTTACCCATCTCCTCTTTGAGTATTAACATTTGATAGAACAATCTGTTTATTTATGTGTAATGTTCAAATTTTTTAGTTTTGGGTTTATTTTGAGTGAATGTTATAATATGATTATATTGTGAATTGTGGTCTATTTTATTGTTAATTTCGTCTTTTTAATTGATTCATATATATATGATTTTATTAATATTTTATTTATATTTAATTTTTTATATTATTAATCTATATTTTAATGAATTTGATTCTTGTTTCGAGGTTTGTCATTTTTTATTTTGTTTTGAGTTTGTGGTAAAACAAATAGCATAAAAGAGGAAATATATTACAAATATTTGATAATACTTGAGAATAATAAGATACTTCAAGAGGACAAACTTTCAAAAGTCTTTAAAAAGAGCACAAATTGCAATATGATGATGAATTACCTAGTAGTTCTTATATATACATTGCTCATGTCTTGGATGACACTTAGGATGACCAAAATATCTAAATAAGAATATAATAACATGCCCCTCCTCTTTCGAGCAACATTGTCCTCAATGCTAGTCAATTGTGTATGCTTCTATATGAAATATTCTTTCCATGTAGCATTTACAACCAACAATTTCTTCTACTAAATGAGATCCTTGGTGATTGTCCTAGTCCGCAAATTCCTTATGTGATTGGAGGATTAGCTTTGGATCTAAGATGATTTTTCGTTCTTCATGTCTGGATTTAGTAATATTATCCATAGGAATCTATTGACCAATCACCTTCTTTAAATTAAGAAATATGGAAAACTAGATGTATCTTCTTTGTTAGTAACTCAAGATTGTAGGCTACACTACGCATATTCTACATAATCTAGTAGGCACCATAATATTTTGGTGACAAATTGTTATGTTTTATTTGTATTCAAGGATATTTTCCTATAAGGTTGCAATCTCACAACAACTCAACCAACTAATTCAAAACTCCTTTCACTACAATGTTGGATAGTCTATTATTTCATTCTATTTTGTGCCATGGTTAGATTCTCCTTAAGTCTTGCAAGTACTTATTATTGATGGTTCAGGTTGTCTTTCACAACTTGAACTCTTGGTGTCATCTTTAATCATGATGTGATTTATGGGCCCAAATGATTTACATATAATGCCACAAAATGGAATACTTTTGAAGAACTATAGAAGGAAGTTTTATACCACCATTCTATTAGTGACAATCAATCCAACCATTGAGGTTATTTATCTAAGGATACACAACATAGATACCCTTCCAATGACTTATTGATGACCTCAATTTTCCCATCTTACTGAGGATGGTATGAAGAGTTGCAAGTTAATTGAGTCCGCAAACATGAGAACAAATATTTTTAAAAGTTACTAGTAAAGATAGGATCACAATAACTAAAAATAACCCTTGCGGTACATGTAGCATTTGTATATTGTTCATAAACAAAAATTGCCACTACATAAAATGATGGGATAATGCAATCAAATGGGCACATTTGGTGAGAAAATCCACCACTACCATTATAACACTCTTACCTTTTATATCTTTGAAGGCTTATGATGAAATACATGGAGAGGTCTCTTCCCACACTAGATAGGAATAAAAAAGGGTTATAAGATACCAAGTGTCTTCACTATCTCCTCTTTATTTATTTGGCATATTGAACATTCTACCATAAAAATTTTAACATTTCCTTTAAGCTCTTCCCAAAAGAAATCTTGCTTGATTCAATAATGTCTTCAAAAATATTAAATGATCCTCAATTAGAGAATCATGGAGATTTTTAATAATTTCTTGTTTGAGGGTGGTGTATACCGTAAATTTGGAACAAATACAAAGAAAAATATCTAAGATCCCTATACCAAATCAAAGAAGTATCTTAGATAGAGCAAAGAGGAATGTAAAGATAAGGCAAAATCAATAAACTATTACCAAATACAAACCTTAGATGTATATGATACAGTTTTGGATGTTTGATGCAAACATGTAGGTTGCTCTTTGAATCAATAATATGTACCTATAGATTGATCATTCATGCATCCAAAAAGATAAAGAATAAGGGTTTATTTATAGATTTTGGGACAAGGATGTGAACAATGAGGATTCAATCTCAAATGGATAGGTGAGATTAAATGAGAGAAGCAGAGAAGCCTCATAGACAGAAGATTCAAGAAGAGTTATGTGAGCTCATTAGTAGGTTCTAAAATTGGTGAGGATAATTATCCTTTTTAATTCTTTATTTTGGATAATAATTTATGTATGGGTTGAAAATAGAAGAGAATGATGGTTGCAATGGAATATTAATGGATAACAAAATTTTAATTATATGTGGAAGATGGATGGAAATTTATTTATTTATTTGAAATAGGTGGAAAATTATTTATCCTAATTAACTAAATGACATGAATTATTTAATTGAATGGTGATAAATGAAATGGGGAATTATGGAAAAATCAAGACCCAAGTGAGGAGGGAAGAAGGCTCTAAAGGCAATCTCACGATAGCTCTTTTCCATTAGGGTTTGAGTTTCTTACCCTATGTATCTTGCATTATTATTTTTCTTTGATCTATGCTTTCATTGCATTTATGTCTCACATGCTAGGATTTTATTGTGGTGGTCTGGCTCCCTCTATTGGCTTCTTGCACTATCATTATCTTGCTTGAGTTAAACTCAAGTGGGTACTTGTATTTATGGATACTGATATTTTTTTATCTGGTGACCCACTTGACATTAATGAAAAATTGCTAGATTTAACTAATTCTAATGTCTCCCCCAAATAGCCCTAACAATCTTACAAGGAAATAGTTGCTAGCGAAGTAGTGTCAATAATACCTTCCTCGATGGTCTTCATCAATTGCAATAATGGTTGGTCTATTGAGGAAAAAGAAAGGGAAGATTGAGAAGGCAAGGGCTCTCCATGTCACCCTAGGAAATTGGTTCTCTCACAAAATCTAGATATGTTGTCTACAATTTCTAATGAAGAATTTAGACTAAATAAAACTGTTATTTTTCTTGCTACTTTAGACATATATAAGATGTCAATGAGAAAATTCTTGGATGACTAGTTTCATACAATCTAGTATAAAAATCTGGCATACAAATTTTATTTTGTAGATTACTACAAAAGGGGCTATTTTTAATCTTTTCTAAAAACCATAAGATCGAAGAAGTGACACTATCTAAAGAATTTTGGAATATTGGAAAATTATCTTTTGTGATCATGGAATCTAGTAGTGCTCGATCCATGGATAAACCCCCTACGAAACTTGTCCATTTCAATGGTTTGTGATGTTCAAGCACATAAAATGAGGTGAATTTCAAATCACCTCAATGCGTGATCCAAAATCTCATATAGTTTGTTTGAGTGTTTTCCCCCATCTGTCTTTCAGAGAGCTTTGAAACAAGCATCTTGACGAGGGAGCAAACCCGAGACACAGAAATAATGCACAAAACTAGCAAACTTTCTTATTATTCAATAATGAAAAATCTTACATGCAGAGGATCACCAATCCTCGAGCTCTGTGATACATGCAAATTACAAACTTACAGAAAATTACCCAGATCCCCTTTCACAGCATGCGAACTTCTTTTCCCAAAAAGTTACCCAAAAATCAGAAACAAGTCCCTAAATAGACCCATTTCGGTTTGGAACCAAAAACAACCTTCGAGATAAGATTTTTGACGATTTGGCGCCAAAATTATAATTTGAAATTCAAGATAAATTCACAGTTGAAAATTAGCACATTTTTAAAATATGCACCAACTTCCGGCAGCCATAACTTTTAATCCGACCGTCGGATCTTCAATGATAATACCTTTTCGTGAATTTCTAGTTGAGTTTCCTTTACCGTCTTTTTTGAAGGATTGGAATTCTCAGACACGTCCTTTTCCCATTGCTCTTGATTGCTAGAAAGGCAGAGCAAAAACAAAGAAAAACATAATACCAAATTGCTACAGTAATTATAAAATTTTATTCAACTTCTTTTTTACATCCATAGGTTACAATGAGCCTCTCTTAAGTCTAAATAGAGGTCTTTAGACAATTCGAACAGCAGAAAGCTACATGTAAAACTGTAGATGAAACTAACTGATTTCTAATTTATAAAAGATAACTTAGCTCATGCAAAATTATTCACAGAAGTTTGGACAACAGTGACATTTCCTAATTTCCTCCTCCACGTGCACCTACTCTATGCAAAACAAAAACTAAACTGAAGTTTATCCCTAACTTTCTCCACCACCTAGAAATTATTTTGTTTTTTCTAACATTGACAACCTAGTATCAGAGTATGTAAGTAGCTAGTAGCACAAATCTGAATGTGAACAAAACAGAAAAAACAAGATATGACTTATGGAGCTAGTAGTAATCCTTCACCATATAAATCAATCAATTAATACAAACTATGCAGCATATCACTAAAGTAAATTTCAGAAAACTTGGCAGCATATAAATCAACGAATTAATACAAACTATGCAAAAAGAGAAAAGACAACTGAAAGGATGTTTAAGTGAAAGTATACATGAGTCCACAGTATTGCCATCGGGAATGGGCTTTTTTTCCTTTCCTATTTGACCCATTCCAAAAATTCAAACACTTGGTCGTAGAAGCAAATCTTTTGTTTGTCACAGGGTCATAGTAATACTGCACAACCCACAAAAACAAGCCTGTTGATAACTTAAGTAAATACTATCTCAAGGTTACCAAGTTCAACATTACTTTCCCTAAATGGCATATCTTGGTCAACGGGTCTGTGTTTAGTTCACGAGTGAAAGAAATGCATACACTTATCAAATTTTGTACACTAAATACTGTTTTCTACTGACATGCCATTTGTAAGAAACGATTTGGGCCTAAAAAAGCTTAGCCAATCTGGTTTCAAGGTGTAGCTCATTCTGTTGAAATGATGGTTATTCTATCACTTCGATGTGAAGTGTCAAAGATGAGCTTAAATGAAATCTGATATAATTGAACAATCTAAATAAGCTAATGAAGGGTGTTTAGGAATGCCATGTGTCTTTTTTTTCTCATCTAGTAATTGCAATTAGTGTTCTCAGACACTTCTTACTGGCAGTAGACTTAGTTTCTGCTTATTTCGTAACTATTTTTCAATATAACATAAACCCTTCTATTTTTTTAATAAAATATAAAGACTGTCATGAGTTTCCATGGGACTAAACTCAATGAATGCACTAGAATCAAGCCATATACAGTGCCATATATACAAACCCAATCATAAATTCTTCTATAAGTCGAAACCAAATACTTACACAGGTGCATAGGTCCACAAAAATTCAATTTAGTGTCCTAGATAAACAACTTTTGATATTTGGGGAATACAAAAATGATCATTAAAATTAAATATTTTGGTTTAACTCGCTTGCAGGAAGGTTTGTGAGAGAAAGTGGCATCCAATCTATTTGGGCATTGCTTGTAATATGTTTTTATAGCAATGAGTCAAATCAACCAATACTAGTAAATTAAAACACTGCCTAGCTTTTAAGTATTGTTTTTTTAATTATTAGTGTGCTATTCTTAATCTGATTTTACTTTTAAGTGACAATATGTATACAATCAGATCTATGCTAAGTTAAATAAAGCACTGGAGCTAGGAATCAAAATGAAACTAGAAAGGAAGAGCTTAAGCATTAAGATGTGTGTATGTTTTGGTGTTTGATGATGATATGGTGGTGGTAGAAGGCTGAAGAAAATCGGAGGGGCAACTAGGAGACATTCTAGAGCAAAGTAGAGTTTCTGAGAAGTTCATCAGATAGATGACCTTCCAAGTGCATGAGTGACCTGCTGGGCACATTAGTGACTTGATGGGTGCGCTAGTGAACCGCCAAGCACTTTGTGTCCTATTGGGCACACTGGTGACCTATTAAAAATGGTGGTGATCTATGACTATGCGACTCTGCAACTTTTTGGAGTTGTTGGCCAATAACACGGCCTAGTTGAGGTGCTAGTAGAACTAAACAATTGTGAAAATAACCTACCAAAAACTAAGGGGGAGAAAAATTAGGGTTTGTGTTTAGGATCTTGCCTTAGTCAAGCCCTACTTTGGCATGTTTCAACCTCAAGTATGGTAATAGCTTAAGCACGTGCTTCCTAGAGTGTAAATGTGAGAGTGATATGTACAATTGGTGTAGGGAAAAAGCCTAGAAGACTTGTTAAGAACATAGTGGTGTGTGTATGGCCATGGAGTGAGGACAAGGATGATGCAAAACCTCAAGGAATGCCAAGAGGAGGTTCTTGGGTTGACTGGTTTAGAAAATGATTTTTTCATAAAAATAAGTATGGGAGTCTTATAGGAATGTGGGAGAAAACCTAAACAAAGTGAGATTGCAAGAAGTGTATAAGAGAACAAGAGAGAATATGAAGATCAATAGTGAGAGAGTGGTGTGTTCCAAGTGAGGGCTAGAGATGATTTTATGGATTGACATAGATGACCTAACAATTAGGATAATTGGTATTGCAAGGATTGCAATTTTGGTCGATGAAAGACATTCAAATTGGTAGAGGACATTGTCATGGGTGTGTTAGTGTATGGACACCAACACAAGAAACAAAGGGGAAGAGGGTTTTGATAACAAAAGGAGCTCAAGATAAATGATTTGGCATACCTACAAAGGGTTCTAAGCTAGGAAAGAATTGATGGTTCCATAGGTCTTAGAGTCCCATCAAACATTCTAAAAACCATTAATCATTTCAAAGGTTCCTATTTCGAGGACAAATGCATCACATGCGAAACACCAACAATGGAGAGGTCTATATGCCAAGTAATGACCACCAAGCCAATCTCCAAATTGAGGATTATATTTTAGCCTATTCTAAAACTCTAACTAAAGAGGAAAAGAGAAAGAGGGACATGCTTGAAAGTAAAATATTAGTAAAACTTGAACAATTGAAATTGAGGAAACGATTTTGTCCCCCCATAAATCTTATCATTTTTGAGATAGGGATGTTTCTGAGACTCGAACACTTCAGGGAAACGTGCCCTCACTGTCCCCTCATTTCTCTACTGCCTCCTAGACGTCTCTCTTTTGA
>VDFB02303350.1:0-67977 GCA_007258455.2 Sequoia sempervirens
TGTGTCACACGGACAAGTGAACTCCCTAAAACCCTATTGAGTGTAACCTCTCCAAGTTGGAGTTCCTCCTTATCGGAGCTAATCTTTCCCCATGTGTGGCCACTCAAACAAGGGTCCCAAACTAAATTTTTTTGTGTAGTTTCAAAAATCCTTTCTATTTGCTAGCGCAACAACGGTCATTATGAAGGAATTCACATTCTCGTAGTTCTTAGTAGAGGTGATCAACCTGCCATGGGAGATTTATGGGGGTTGGAAGCTTGGTTGACCTGAGAAGTAGGGCACTATAAGGGGGATCCTGTGTGGCAAATATTTTGGATTCATTTGCTAAGAATAAGTACACTTGGGGAAACCCGCATGGAATCTAGTAAATATTTTCCTTGCCTAACATAGGATTGTGCTTGTCTTCTTTGTGCATGATCAAGAAAAAATATTATGTTTTCTAATTGTTTTCTGAAACATTCAAACAAACAAACATCATTTCATAGATCTAGAAACAAGCATTCAATTTGAAAAAAAATCAAAATTTCAACAAAAATTGCAAACAAACATGATTTATTCTGTTACAATGCATTCACCTTTTTGCACTGCATTTTCCATTTTCTTTGACGCAATCACTCTGCTAAGCCAAATTTTCTATTTTTGGCGATGCCTTTTCCTAGCCTGAACTGCATTCACTTTACAAAACATTGCAATTTCTTTTCTGAGATGCATCTGTTGTCTATAACACCACATTCGTTGAATTTGAAATGTATCTTCCAAACTATGACACATTCACAACCTAGAATGACACATTCTCCTGGTAGAAATTAAAACAGTATTGCAATCTAAAACTTGAGACCAAACTTGTCCAATTTGTCTTTAAACATCTTTTTCCAACAACCTCTGACTGAAAACTAGAAATAAAATTGCTCAAATTCTTCATCATTTGCACCTTTAGCTTGTATTTACCCAGAGGTTTAACTTTGCAAATTTTAGTTGCATCCTTTAGAAACCATCATCTTCATTTTAGTCATAAACTGATCCTTATGTCCTCATTTCATTTGCATATTTTAGGACTAGGAAACCTTACCATACTTTGCAAAATCATTTCCTTCAAGAGTAGGTGGTCATTGGACTTAGTCAACATAATATCTTTTGGTCATTATCCTTTATGTGAGATTTTCCAACTCACAAGTCTAGTTAGGAGAACTCACCTTGTCATCTTGTCATCTTGTCCTTCAATCACATTAGTAAGTCCTTTGATGACCCAAATTGAGACATAGATTAAGCTTAGGGTGGTTGAATAACCTTCTTCCCAAGTCATTTAGACCTTTTCATTTTCATACCTTAGAACATTCAAATCATCTTAGTCCTCATTTATGCATATCCTATTCTTAAAAACCTACAAAAATGAGTCCTTATTGTCGTTTGGCATTTGTCATTTCCTTTAGGCAACATTGTCATATTGCATTGTCATCCCTTATAATCAAAAATCCAAAAACATAGTTTGCATTGTCATCCCTTATAATCAAAATCCCAAAAATCATAATTTATATTGTCATCCCTTACATTTTCACCCTTTATTCAAAAATCCAAAAACTTAGTGCTATCTAGTTGTCATTTTCATCCTCTTCATAATTTAAGCAATTCCTTATATGGTTGGGACTAGGCTTCAAAGGAAAAGAAGACAAATGGATAATTTTGGACAAGACAACAACAACACTTATATCTTTTCCAATGACATGGATCAAAACATGAACCAAGACACATCCTTTATCAATCCTTTTAGTGAAATGAACATACCATGTTCATCACGCAACCCCTTTGAACCATTCATACATAGATATGAACATGGGAATGTGTTTATGGAAGACTTATAAGTCACAACGAAAAGTCCTAATGTAGCCTCCTTTGTGGAAGACTTGGTCCTACATGACACCCAAAGATATTTAGTTATGCTCTTGGCACAATGGGTTAAATTTCCACACCACTTTGACATTAACACTTTAAGACCAACATCACCTAATCACAATGCCAACAACAATACAAACAACATGTCCAATATTAGTCAACCTCAAAACAATACAAGCAATGTCTTTGGTGGTGCCACCTCACAAATTACCACAAGCACCATTGGTGCCACTTCTAATGGCACAACCAATCAAAACAATTCCAATTCAATCAATGCAACATCCGTTGGAGGGACACCAACTATTTCACAAGCCATGTCACAATCAATGCCAACAATGTCAACAACATCCTCATAATCAGTTGGAGCTACCTTTGGATCCTCATCAATGGGGTAAAGTTCTTCAAACCTTCTATTTGGAGCTTCATCTAGTTCCATGGGGGCATTCTCATCAAATCCTTTCATTGGATCATCATTCAATCCCTTTGGTGGAAGTAAATGGCATACCTCCATTTGAGGAAAACAACCAAATGTCCACACGACAACTTAATTCAACACTAATACTTCCCAAGGTCAAAACACCAACATTCCCCATGGACAATTTCAACAATTTGGACAAGGCAATTAGAATACGCAGCATATGACTTCATTTGGACACCAAAATATTCCAGGTCTACACATCCCCAAAATATCAACTAAAATGGATGTAGGGCACATTCCTACATATGCATCACACATCCATACCCATCAACATGTCCCTAACCAAAATTTTCAATACCAACAACATTCAAATAAAAAAAATTCATACATCTCACAACAACATATCCCACAACAAAATCAGAACATCTCTTCATAACAAATGGGGACCAATGGGATACCTATCACTCCCATGTATGATGCAATAAAAAATCCCATAATTGATGCCTTAATAGCTCAAGTGGAAAACTTGCAAAAATATAGAGACTATTCAAGTGTCCAATAAAAAGTCACACATGCCATATGACCTATGTCCATATCCTTTTGACACAAATCTATAGATTCCACCATTCCCTCTTGGGTATGTAGCATCTAATCTCACCAAGTACAAGGGCAAGAAAAATCCTATTGAACACATTCGAGAATTCACAACCAACTATATGGACATCGCCAATGAACATACTTACATCATGAGACTCTTCTCTAAGAGTCTTATAGGACCCACACTTTAATGGTTTTCCACTTTAAAGGCAATAAAAACATGGGATGAACTTACAAACAAATTTGTGCAAAATTATGCCTATAACATCGACACAAACACCTCCATCACTAGCTTATGCACACTTACACAAGAAGAGGTTGGTGAAAATTTAATCCCATTCTTCCAAAGATGGAGAAGCCTAGCAAGTCATTGCCATATTGATATACATGCGAAAGAAAAAGTTGACATGTTTGTCCAAACCCTCGTAGGACCATTGAAATATGGCCTGCAAGTTCACTATTGTAAAACCTTCACAGATTTAGTTGAAAAGAGTGTCCAACTTGAAAATTCCCTTATTGCTAAAGGAGAATTAAAATATGGCCCTGGAAACACAAATGCAAACCCACCCACATACAAGAATAAATATTGGGTCAAAATAAACATGTTACCAATGATGGCATTGTTGATGCCAAGGAAGTAAACACAATGGGTCTTGTACTTACCCTTAAAGGAGATTAGCCACAAAACAGACCAACAACTACACTGAAACCTCCTACCAACATCATTCCAAATAACCAAAATGGTCAAAACAATAAAAGTCAAGGACAACCCTACCAGAAAAGGAAATTCTTGAAAAGATGAACATACACTGCCTTGGGGGAACCAATATAATACATCCTTAAGAAGCTCCTTCAAAATGGTCTCATTACACTAGAAGACCCTAAGCCATATCAACTAGGACAATTTAAACCATCATGGTGGGATGAAAATTCTTTCTATGATTATCACTAGGCTAAAGGGCATAAGACATCCTCTTGTCGGCAACTAAGAAATATTGTACAAGACCTCATTGAAAATCACACAATTGAATTGGGTGGGCCTCAATTTGCATCAAACGTAGAACATACAATTCACAAAAACCCACTGAAAGACCATGGTTCGAATAATCCCTCCATGTTAGGTCCTAAGACAAATAATAATCATGCCAACTATACCCACACTGCATTCGATTATTCTGGTGGAACTACTATCAACCACATCTAAACTGATGGTGAATATGTCAATACCATAACTGTCAAAAGAGAACTTGAATGTAATGTCACTACCCATGGTGTAAAAATCACCATAGCTGGTCCTCCTCCTCCTTGGCATCAAAAAATTACAATACTTGGTCCATCTACTAAGCAATCACAATTAGGCTCAGTCGTAAAGCAGTCGCAACCTAAGGCATATTTTAACCTCATTGATCAATTAGGAGAAACCCCTGCATAGATTTCCATACTAGAGTTGCTTCACATTTCTCTCGTGAATAAGGATATACTTGATAAAACCTCGCAAGAGTCCTCTATCCCTCAAGACATTGATGTCAACGAGTTTGAAGCCATGGTGGGATAGCTCACTACACCCCATCACATAACATTTTCAAATCAAGATTATTTGTCACCATAGTCTAATCACAATGACACATTACACATTGAATTTTTTATCCATAAGCATAAGGTTAGATGAGTTTTAGTAGATGGTGGAGCAAGACTGAACATATTCTCCTTAAAACTAGTTAAGACCCTAGTATTTTCTAATGCTTGCATAGATGCTACAAAGAGCATAGTCATAAATGTGTATGATGATGAATAACGTTCCTCTCGAGGCATTATCTCTCTTCTTATTAGTCATGGGCCAGTCATTGTAGAGACAACCTACAAGGTCTTGGATCTTGAATTACCCTATAACATCATGCTTGGCCAACCTTGGATTCATGCCCTCAAATTTGTTCCATCTACCTACCACCAATGCTTGAAGTTTCCTTTTGAAAACACAGAAATCACCATAAGACCCCAATCCCTTTCAATATTGTAAAAATATAAGGGGTATCTCAGAGCATTAGGTGCCCATCAACTGAGAAGCTCCAAGTTCCTCTTCTTCTAAATTCATTGACCCATCCACACTCGCCTCATCATCCACGACCACTCCTTCCATGTCTTCCACCACACCATCTCCCTCCCTCCCAAAGGTTGATTCCAGTGTCAAGATCTAGGACTTAGTCTATGGGTAATTTAAACTAAGTATGACCTACTACATCACTAAAATACCCAAGTCTCCTAAGGTCTATGGTCGACCCTATTTTAGAATGGAACCTAAGGAAATTTTTAGGGTTCCTCCATCTTGCATTTTAATAAAATAGGGTGAAATGAGCAAAGAAGACATTGAGGATATATCAACATGGATTTATAAGGACCCAAAAAATCCATCCCCATTACTAGTTTAGTTATATGGGAAGGGATATGATATAATGAAGGAAAAAGGCTACAATGGAAGTAGTGTCCTTGGAAAAAATAAAATTGGAAGGTGCGAACCAATAATGCCTCCAAGAAGACCAAAACTTTTTGGATTAGGGTATAGATTACCCAAAAATGATGATCAACATACCAATGGACTTTCAAGTGAGAGTGTGAATGCTTTGGAAAGTGTCAAAACTATTGAGGAGTCCCTTACCGAAATTGACTCCAATGAATGGGAATTTGGCTCCAAACGATCCCTCAGTGACTGTTGCCTTGATGAATTGTTCCTTGAACTTGGAGAACTTGCTTTTGAAGAAATATTTTGGAAAATTTTTAAGACTAGTCTAGCACTGAATAATGAAAATTCTAGGATCCCAAAGAAATGAGAAGATAGGCATAGGCTCTCCTCCCCAAGGAAAAATGACAAGTCTGAACCATCTCCCAATCCTATTAGCCATAACCCTGACATCCCTGTCCAGCCATATGATAATAATGACAATCATTTGGATTCATTTTAATTGCCACATGACACTACTGATCCCAATGCCAGTCCATTTGTCCCTTATTTTGAAAATGAGTTAGAATCAAGTGAAGTCAAATATTGGATAGAATCCGATTGGGAATTGGATGATGAAAATTTTATCTTTACCCTCTTTGAGTCTGTCTACATGCTTTCCCCATCCTCCCCACCATTGGCCAATATTAATGTTGGTATCTCCTTGGTTTACCTACAACTAATTGATTGGGAACAAGAAGGCTCACCAGTTATGGAAATATTTCAGAATGATGAGGCCATTACAGAATTCATGGGACTACATGAGGGCATACCAAGTGGAGATCACAAGGTGGGATTTTCCATAGACCTAGATTATTAAGCTTACTTTGGGGAGACTACTCTATCCTCTAGTTAGAAAATGAAAAATAACAATAAAACAAAAAATGACATGTCTTTAGGTGAAAAACGAAAGGCACATTCTAACAATAAAAAAGTAAAAATAAAGGATGTATCTATGGGTGAACACCTCTCTAAGGCACCCAAATATGGAGGACTAAAATTCCATCCTGTGACTTAAGAATGATCAGAAATGCTCATAGAGGACACCATGGAAGTCAACATATCTACAACAGAAGATCCTAAAATTGTCCTCTTTGTGACATCCTTGACAGAAGAAGAAAAACCTAAATTCCACAAATTCTTTTCAAAGCATAAGATTAATCTTGCATGGTCCTATGCCGATATTCCTGGGTTAGATATGAAACTAGTCTTACATCATTTGCCACTACTTTTGGATGCTAAACCTATAAAAATGAAGCTGCGTAAAATGTATCCTTAGATTGCCTTCTTAGTTAAAATGGAACTCACAATGTTGTTGGACATGGGATTCATACAATCAATAGACTATGTTGAGTTGATATCCAATCTTGTACTAGTCACAAAGCCAAATGGTTAGATCCACATCTGCACAGATTTTAGAGACTTGAACAAAGCATGTCCAAAGGATGACTTTCCATTGCCAAACATAGATATCATAGTTAACCTTATAGCAGGATACAAGATGTTGTCCCTCATGGATGGTTTCTTAGGCTATAATCAGATTTGTATTTCCCCTGAAGATCAGCACAAAATGACATTCACATGTCCTTGGGGTACATATTGTTGGAATGTCATGCCTTTTGGTCTCAAGAATGCAAGCAACACTTATCAGAGAGCTATGACAACAATATTCCATGACATGATGCACAAGCTAATGGAAGATTATGTGGATGACCTCTTGGTAAAATATTTGACATGAAAAGATGATTTGAATGTGTTAAAAAAAATCTTCAAAATATTGGAAGAATACAAAGTCCACTTGAATCCTAAGAAATGTGTCTTTCGCATGACATCAGGAAAATTTTTGGGGTACATAGTTTCTCGAAGAGGCATTGAGGTCGATCTTTCCAAAGTGAAAGCCATATTAGACATGCCCCCTCCAAAAGGAATAAGTGAACTTAGGATGTTGGAAGGAAGATTATAATTTATCTAGTGCTTCATAGCACAATTGGCTAACAAGTGTCAACCATTTTAGTACCTCTTGCGTAAGGGAATTCCCCTTGTGTGGACAAAAAAATGTCAAGAGGCCTTCCAACTAATAAAAGAATACCTATTCTCACCACCTATTTTAATGCCACCAATCAAAGGGAAACCTTTGATCCTATACATTTCTACAACAACTTCAGAAATGTGGGTATTGCTAGCACAAAATGACCATGATGAAAAGAAGAGGACTATATACTACATCAGTTGGACATTGGTCAGATATGAGCTAAATTACACAACCATTGAACGTGCTTTCCTAGAAGTTTTCTTCATTTCCCAAAAATTACGACATAACATGTTGAATCACAAGACACATCTGGTAGCAAAGATTGTTCCCCTGAAATATCTCCTAAGTTGTGCAGCATTGACAGGTTGATTGGAAAAGTGTGTCATGATTTTGAGTGAGTATGATATTCAATACATGGAACAAAAATCTATAAAGGGACAAGTAATAGAAAATCAACTAGTGGATTCACCTATACAAAGTGATCACCCATTGGTCGTACACTTTCTTGATGAGTCCATATTTCATACAGAGCCTAAATCACCTTGGAGGCTTTATTTTGACGGGTCTCATACTAGTCATGGTTCGGGAGCGGGAATATTGTTTATTACACAACAAGGAGACTTTATCCCTAAGTCATTCCACATTTCTTTTCCATGTACAAATAATGTTGCAGAATACGAGGCACTTGTTATAAGGCTCATAATGGCCAAAAAATGGAAAATTAAGACACTTCTTGTTTATGGGGATTCTCCGCTAGTCATCAACCAGGTCAATGACGATTATGACACAAAGGACAAGAAATGAATGCCTTACAAGTGAGTGGTTGATAGTTTCCAGTCATACTTCCACATACTTTCTTTTGAACAGGGTATGTGCAGGATCGTCATGGAAAAAACAAGCCCTTAAGTGGCAAAAAATTCAAAAAAATTAGAGTTAGGCAACTTGACATAAAAATTTGAATAAGTTATCTATATTATTTCAAAAATATGTAAGTATAGAATCTGTAGAAAATTGAATGTAGTTTCTAAACTACTAGGTTTTTTTTTAAATCTATTTGGTGAAATTTGAAATTTCAATGCGGTGGTACTTAAATTTAGGAAAAAAATAAAAAGTAGGTGTTGCTGACCACCCTAACCACAATAAAATGATAGTATTTTTTTATAATATTTTAGATATAAGTAGAGGACTCATTCCCCAATTTGATGCATATTTTTTTGTAATTTTTTTCCAAGTAAATAATTAATTATGAATTTTTTATTACAAATTTTTAAAAAATATAAAAACTCATATGTCTGACCACCTTAACTTGGTCAAAACTTCATTAAATTTAATTTTTCTTTTTTTAATCCTATAGTATGTGAAGCATAGAATGTGACGCATGTTTTGGATTAAAAAAATGTGAAACTGTTTGAAAGCTATAGATATTTTTCAATCAGCCTCTTAATTAGGACTTTAGTCGTAATTTGAATAGAAAATGAAAAATAATTGCTTATTAAATTCAAAGTAAAGCATAATTTATATCAATGGAAAGCTAAGAATCTCCTTTAAAAACCCTTTTCATTTCATTAATTTTTGGTAAAAAAATAGTCCTCAGCCACATACCCCTCATATTGCCACTTTTTGGCCCATCATGATCCTACACATACCCAACAGATTATGAGGTCACAAAATAAGGAAGTAGACACAATGGCTACAGATGGCTCTCTCCTAGACATTCTAGGCAATGTCCCTCAATTTGAATTTTTAGTCGAACAACTTTTGGTTCCTGCATATGACATACCATAATCAAAGATGGTTTGTGAGCTTGTTGGTCCCAATTATCCAGGGTATCAAAACATCTATGAATATCTCAAGTCCCAAACCATTCCCCCCAACCTATCCAACAACCAACGAAAGTCCTTTATCCAAAAATCCACTTGATACACCATCATCAGTGACACCCTCTACCGCCATAGCTTTGACAATACCCTTCTTCAATGTCTCAACACTAACAAAGCATGAAAAACCTTACACAAAGTACGTGAGGGTATATGTAGATCTCATTTGAGTGGTCCTACTTTAGCCAAGAAGATAACAGGAGTTGGGTATTACTGGCTGACCATTGAAAAGGATGCACTTGAGTTTTTCAGGACATGTCACCAATGTCAAATACATAGTGATTTTATCCATGCACTAGCATAGGAACTTTAACTAATTACTTCTCCATGGCTCTTCGTACAATGGGGACTCGACCTCATGGGAAAAATCCATCCTATTTCCTCCAATGACCAAAAATTCATTATCACCGCCACTGAGTACTTCACTAAGTGGATCAAAGCCATCCCCCTTACATACATAACCGGCAAAAAAAATATCAAATTCATTCTCAACTACATCATTTTCCGGTATGGTGTACCCTAGTCCATCATCACAAACAATGGGTGTCCTTTCAAAAATCAAGATGTTTGTGAGTTATGTGAATGATTCCATATCCAACATCATTTCTCCACACCATATTACCTGCAAGGAAATGGCCAAGCTGAGTCATCCAATAAAACCATCATTAATATTCTTAAGAAAATAGTCAATGATGTTGGTCATGACTCACACATTCAACTTAACCCTACTCTATGGGCTTACCACACAAGCATTTGTATTCCTAAAGGAGCCACTCCATTTTCCTTAGTCTTCAGAACTGAAGCCATCCTTCCCACTGAAGATGAAATTCCCTCTTTGTGAGTCTCCCTAAAGGGCCTAATTGATGATGAGTAGTATAGACAATCATGACTACATGAATTGGAAATGTTAGAGGAACTTTGACACAATGAATTCAATCATTTGTAAGCATATCAGAATCAACTCTACCATAGTTACAACAAAAGAGTCATGGTTAGAAAGTTTGATATTGGTGACTTGGTCCTCAAGCAAAATTCCAAGAATCAATCTGTCGATAGAATAAAACCTAGAAAGTTCAAACCAATTTGATTGGGTCCTTACATTATCACATCCTCTTTTAGTTTTGGAGCATATCAGCTAGCTACTCTAGATGGTGAACAATTGACAGAGCCTATAAATAGTTACATCTACAAAAGTTTTATGCATAACATTGGAAAAGTATGGGCAAAAACCATAAAAAAAATATACAAAAAAAAATGGAAAAATATAAAAAAAATTATCACCGTGATGAAAAATTTGTAAACAGGCATCTTGGTGACACCAAAAAAATAAAAAACTAATAAAAATAGTAAAGATAAATAATTTGTTCAATAGTGAAAACTTGGTAAACAGGCACTTTGGATAAGTACCATGTTGAAAACCTAGCAAACAGGCGCCATGTGTAGTCAATTTTTGCTCTACCATCTACTGCCACTCTATCTACCTTAGCACATAATAAATATCCACCCTTCTAACACCATATTGGCACCCCATCATGAGACCATGTCATTCCTTTCATGGCTGACAATAGTTCACATCAAGTCTTGCATACCATCCATATGTCACCCCAAGCACATCCTTTATGCATCCTTCAAACTTGACTAGTCTAGGACGTAATTTGGGGCATTTCTTTATCATTCGACTAAAGTGGGTATTGCGTACGGTTTTTCCACTTGAAAAATGTCCTAAAAAAGGACCTAAAATTTCAAAAATGTCCTTTAAAAAGACCTAAAACTGAAAAAATGTCCTGAAGAAATACAAAAAAAATCAAAATATCTCAAAAACACAAAAATAGAGTCATATCTTGTCAGTCATTCATTGTCGTTTGTTGAATTGTGTTGTCTTTGCACATTTTCTATGTAGGAAAGGCTCATCTTTGGGCCCCTAAGACATTAGGTCAATCCTTTTAGGTTTTTCAAAATAAAAATCATGACTCAATCTTTGGTCATCAAAATAAAGTCATGGGTCGTGTCAAACTATGAGGTCTCTTAGTGTATGACATAGGCAAGGCCATTTATCGATGAGCCCCTGAGGCCACACTAGGTCAGTCGATTAGGGTTCATGGCACTGCACACATGTCAAAAGTCTTCAAGTCAAACAACTCATTTTAAAACAAACAAATTCCTAAACCAAGCTCTGACAATCATTTAATCAACATGTCAATTCTATCAACATGTAATCAGTTCTATCAACACAAGTCAATTCTATCAACAAAAGTCAAAATAAGTTAACTTTAGTCAAACTTAGTCAAAACTTGTCCAAATTGTCAACTCTTGGTTATTCTTCATATGGGTCCTTCGAAAGAATCACCCCTATTATTTAATTATACCTTAGGATGTGTCCTTCCTAGGTATCGTCACTGTCACATGGCATTCTGAGGGATTCTCTTGACATTTAAGGATTGATCCTCTTGACATCAAACTTATTAAGGATGTGTCCTTAAATTCAGAAAACTCTAACAATTGACACCTTGACATGTCAAACCTGACAACTTTTGGCATTTGACACCATCAAACCTAGCATCTTGACATTAAAACACTTGACATTCAAACACACTTGGAAAACACTATATTGGCATTTTTCTTTGGATCTTTCATCATGTTACTAGTTTCTCCATGATGCCTGACAACAGGATTTAGAGAAGTAGCGATGTATCATGATTATTGACTTGTTTTGTCTTTTTTAGGTAGTCATGTTGCTAGTTCCTCAAGGATCTCCTAGTAATAGGATTTGAAAAGGCAAAGGCATTCCATGACTTGTCTTTGTCTTGCTTGTTTGTCTTATATTTATGGTTGGTTGTGATAGAAAGACTGGGGCAATTGCACTCTTAATATGAGTCAAGATCATCCTTGTCTATGACTACTTGTCTCATGTGATGGTACGACCTTACACACCTTGATCTATGTCATATCATGGTGTTTGTTGGCCATTACAATAATCCGCCCAATGATGATTAAGAGCAATAATTGTTAAGTCTTATGATAACATGTTGAAGGATTTGGTCTCGGTGCTAACATTCATCTCCTTCTATCATGTTGTCTCGTCTCATTTGTCTCATGATGATATCCTATGACATGCAAAAAAAAAGTGCATACATAATCATATAGGAATTTCATTAGGCTTTTACACACTCACGTAACATGTAGGTGCATACATCATCCATATCACTAACATATCCATAATCATACACATGGCATCCATTACAATTATACATTAGGCATCCATATAATCATCATCATGCATCAATATCATAATCATTACAACATAAAATCATCATGGCACATAAGCATAAATAATCATCCTATCATCATGGCATCTCATCATAAGTAAAAATCTTAAATGCATACATGGCATAGCATATAAAAGACATCATTAGAGGAATCATAAATAAATAAATCACATCACATAGGCATCATATGGTCATCATAATTGCATCATCATCATCATTAGATAAGCTTATATCATAAAACATAGTCAACACATAATGCATCCTCATATAACATAAAGCATATAGGCTACCTCAAAACTGCATTGCATATATAATCTCAAAAAAAACATATATATTTAATGTCACAGGATAGATTCACGAGGTATCCCAAAAAATAAAAGAGCTCGCAGGCTTGATAGTCAACATATAAAGTGTCATAACAATGAATGTATGAAACATGATAATAAGAGAACGATGTCAAATATCCTAGGAAGTGCTCTCCTCGTCCCCTCATGAAGAAGAGCATGGTGACTGATGCCCTATAGCTAGCTCTGGCATAGCCTATGGGGCCATAACAGCCTATGTCTATGTGGCTAATGGAACTGACACTGACGACATTGTCTCTATAGTAACCTAAGGTTGTGAAGATACTACGACATGAGTTTACAAGGCTAAATATGCACTAGTTTGTGCCCTAACCCTGATGATCCATGTGAGTGGCTTGACCTATGACTAGAGGAATTCCTATGATGGGATCTATGACCCGATGTGTGCCAGGCAGACACACTATATATTGGTTGTGGGTGCTCCTAATATCATTGGGATACCCTAGATAATCAGATCCTCTGATTAGTTATTTTCTTTTCATGTCTGTTATATAATAATATAATTATTTGGTGTTGTGTATTCTATATGATCTGGTCCCTCTTGGTGATCTCATGTGTTGTCTCTTAATAGTATACCTAGCTATCTTTGGATCCCTATCAATTATCCTATCGTAGAGCTGCCTCTCCAACTCATCCATCTCATCCCTGATGTTTGGATCCTCCTCATTACTAGTGTCCTCCTCACCCCCAACAACTCCCTCCTCTCCTCCTCCAACCTTAAGGGCCTCCTCTGCTATGTTCACCTCCATCTATCGGCCCTCTCCCTTTGGATGTATCTATGCCTCCTATCTCCCCTCCTCCTCCTATCTCGCCTCCTCCTCTAGCACCTCAGGGATAGCATCTAGTGGTGCTCTCTCCATGCACTTTTTGACTCTCTTCGCCTATCTCCCTCTATGCCCTCCCCTCCTCCTCTGCCTGCCACCCCCACCATCCCCTCCATCATCTCCTATGGCATTCTCGCCACCTCTCTTGCCATCTCCTCTCTTTCCATCTCCTCTACCACCATCTCCTCGGCCTCCATCTTTACCTCTCTAACCTCCTTGTTGTACCCTTGGGATAATATATCTTTGGTACATAGGTGCTGGTGCATCAGGATCATTCAATGGAATAGGTCATGGGTCTTCCACCACAAGTCATAATCTAGAGTCATCCCTAGATCTATTGCTCATCTATTCCATCCCCATGGTTGTGCCACTAATCCATCAATTTTATGTTGAGAAAATGGCAATGATATCTAGCAGGACCCCAACCAAACTCTCACTATTCCCTTGCATACTTGGTTGTCCCCATAGGCACACCCTATTTCTCACCAAACTGTTGGAGAACCCAATGGGGAAGGTACATCTCTATGATCAGTTGGGACTGAACCATGTGACCAATCAAGTACTGAAACTATTTGCAAAATGGCAAGTGGTCTCCCTCGTTAGCCCATGACACACAATCTTTGTATGGCCTCCAGCTAAATGTTATCATCATGTCAATCATGTGCCTCCAAAATCTGGTCTCTCTAACTCTGGTCTGTTGCAAGGCTCTTGCATATAGATATACATACGACATCCCATCCACTAGCTATGGCCTCTAAATCAGTGGCTGAAAGACAATGATATGCTCCCATGCCCAGATCATTAATAAGGTCATACCGCAACTAATGTTGCTCCCCCATCTATAGCCTACCTTGTGTAACTAGTGGTACAACATGCCAAGCATGGTACAACATGCCAAGCAAACAAGGCCCCCATGCAAAAAGAACTCTATCCCGCTGCATCCGGACTAGCACATCACTCCATCCAATCAGGTATCCATGTCCCCAATCATCTAGAATCAGTACCCTGACAATCAATGTACACATGGTGTTCCACCATGGGTAGTGCTCGGCTAGGTACTGCTATCGAATCTCATAACCATCCACACTGAGTCCTATGTTGTCATCCACCTCATACAAATTTGTCATGGTATACACTCCCCATTGAGGATCAGACACATCCTCCAAGGTGATCATCGCCTCGCTTGTCGGCAAATGGAATGAACAAGTCTCAAAATTCCATCGCTCAGCTAGTGATGTTAATAGTCCCCTATTAGCTTGAGTAATGGGCATATAGGTGACATAGTATAACCCAAGTCACATTAATTATCTCCGCTCTTGGTTTGTCAGTTGATCTCAAAGCACATAAGTTGATGGTCTGAATTGGGTATGTGTGCAGGATCATCATGGAAAAAACAGGCCCTTAAGTGGCAAAAAATTCAGAAAAATCAGAGTTAGGCAACTTGACATAAAAATTTGAATAAGTTATCTGTAGAAAATTGAATTTGGTTTCTAAATTACTAGGTTTGTTTAAAAAAAAAAATCTATTTGGTGAAATTTCAATGTAGTGGTACTTAAATTCGGGAAAAAATAAGAAGTAGGTGTTTGTCTAACCACCTAACCATAAAATGATAATATTTTTTTATAAAATTTTAGATATAAGTAGAGGACTCATGCCAGTGTGATGCATATTTTTTGAAATTTTTTTCCAAGTAAATAATTAATTATGATTTTTTTATTACAACTTTTTAAAAATATAAAAACTCGTATGTCTGACCACCTTAACTTGGTCAAAACTTCATGAAATTCAATTTTTATTTTTTTAATCCTATAGTATGCAAAGCATAGAATGTGATGCATGTTTTGGATTCAAAAAATGTGACATTGTTTGAAAGCTATAGATGTTTCTTAATCAGCCTATCAATCAGGACTTTAGTTGTAATTTGAATAGAAAATGAATAATAATTACTTATTAAATTCAAAATAAAGCATAATTTATATTGGTGGAAAGTTGAGAATATCCTTTAAAAACCCTTTCTGTTTCATCAATTTTGGGTAAAAGAATAGTCATCAACCACATACCCATCATATTGCCACTTTTTTTCCCATCATGATCCTACACATACCCAACTCTCGCTTGTAGATTGACACTAGTCATTTTTGCACATGTAGAAATGAGAGTTAGCACATTATTATAAATCACTCTTACCATCTATCTGGCTAAACATGAGCAAAATGGTGAGTATAAAGCTAGGTCAACCCTTGTCAAAGTCAAATGTGTTGTGTTGACTTCGTTTGCATCATGATATGGTGTTTGCATCATTTCATAAGGTAGTTGCATCGCACTATGGCACTTGCATCGTTTGGCATCACAAATGTGTCATCCTTAGTTAATTGTGTTGCTCCATAATCAAATGTATCATCATTAAAACAAATGCACCACTTGGCTCTGCATATGCGTTGTCGTGTTGTGATTGCATCACTGAACTTATCATTTGTGCTGCAAGATGGTAAATGTGGCTTGACTTTTGGAAAATGTGTTGCACTAAATGAAAATATAACAGACCCCTGACTTTTGTGTTGTGACACATCAAATGCATCAAACTTTACCTCAAATGTGACTTATGTGAATGCATATCATCGTGGTGCATTCGTCTAACTACCCTAAAACCCTAAAAAATCACAAAAATAGATAAAATGACAAGGTGGGTACGAGGTACTTACCAGCGTTTCCACACTCTCTGGCAGTCGGAATGTCCTGACAATGTAGCTACGGTGCTTTGTGACTAGAATCATCATCTTTTCCTGCGCTCTCCTAGATCCGAACTCTCCAAGTTTACTAATGTAAATGTGAAAATGAATTGACTTTTACCCCATTTTCAACCTATTTATAGGGTCAAAGTGGGATTTTTCAACCTTTTTATTACTAGCTCTTTTGACCACCTTTGACTAGCCCATTGACTGCTTAAACATGTTGAAATCCAAAATTGCTTGCACCATTGATTTTCTAGTCATCAAATTAATTTGTCGGAACACTTTCCAAATTTTTTTGTCAACAGGCCCAAATATGAAAATTTTCCCAATGGGGCATAGATACTTCATACCTTCGGTGCGGAATATTTCTGACTAAATTTTCTTTGTCACAATACGACAGGCTGCATTATGATAAAGAGGGGAAAATGTAGACACTTAAAAATGACCTAGGCCTACAAGCTCTATTGCCGCCATCTTCTTCCTAGCATAATTAAAACATTTTAATTATGTTCTTGGTCCACTTTCGACTATTAATTAAATAATTCATAATTATATAATTAATTCATGTCTTTTTATTCCTCTTGATTAATTAAATAAATAAATAAATATATTTTTTTTAAATACGTCACTAATTTTCTAATGTCTCTCCATAATAAAATAAATTTCTTAATTTATTTAATTATCTTTGGCCACTAATTTCTTCCTAATTATTTAAATAGATAAATTTTATTTATTTAAATACGTCATTATTTCTTAAAAGTCTTCTTATAATTAAATAAATTCTTTAATTTATTTAATTGTCCACCTTGGAATTTTCCCCATTTTAAATAAAATTATTTATTTATTTAAAATGGTCCCACTTTCTAATTTTCCCTCTTTTAGTAAATAATTAAAATTAATTATTTACTGTCATGTGACCCCACCTTTTTGAATTAAATTAATTTTTAATTCAAAATATCCTTTTTCCTCCATAAATCAAGTAATTTCTAATATTATTTGATTTTACATCTCTCTCTTTTTCCGTGCCATTATTATCTCCTTGTCATATGTATTGTCAACCCTTGATTTGATTTTCTCAAATTGAATCTTGTCCACTCATTTTAAATTTGACTTAATGTTCCCCTAACCCTAACTGTGGGTCATCATATTGAATCATGTCCATTGATTCTAGGGAACTTGTCAATCTTCAATCTTGACCATTCATTCAAAATTGTATTTTCTATAAAATGGCAATTTTGGTTTGATTTTGACATCTCATGTCATCTTGTTTTAGGCATCTAACACAATCTTGTTATCATCTTGCAATCTTGTCATCTTAGCTCTTGTCTTAAGCATACTTCATCACTCAGTGGAATTTTTGCACACTTTAGTGATAGTTAGATTTGCTTACTAGTTGGATATTTGCACAGTGTTGCATTTTTTCATTCAAATCCTTCAACATTTGCTTTGGTCTTGGCATTTTCACATATTTCTCACTCAAAATATGAGGGAAAACTTCATATTACAACAAATAGAGAAGGTATAATGGAGGTCAATCATGGAGGATGAAGATTTTAAAGGTGATATCTCTCTTTGTTTTTCATGTTTTCCTTCTTCGTGCTTCATTATTACTTTGGGTTTTGATTTATTGAGCTACTAATCTACTAACCTAGGAATTTCCCATAGTTACACAAATAATATTACTGAAGCATGCTAGTAAAATCTCATGGGCTAGTCTCTACTACCCTTGTACAAAGAAGAGGAAACAAAGATGCTTCTAAGGGGCTAGCAAGGTTGGGCTTAAAAGGTAAATCTAATATAACATTAATCTTGCCCAAGTTCTTATAGAGAATTTAGTCAATTTTTTGGTACTCCATGGCCTATTCTTGTACTTCTAAGCAACAAATAGACAATATTGTTAAAATCCTTATGTTTGAAAAAATGCTGATGTTTCTTAGTCAGAAGGATAAGCTTGGTAATTTGTATTATCAATATCAGGATGTCATTGACAAAGCTGAATCGTAGTTCGGATTCAAGTCGGTTTAGTGATTATGATTGTAACAATGGGGAACCGGTGTATCGATATGTCAATCTTATAGTGTATTTCGGTTCGATACGTCTACCTACGAGGAGGGGAAAAACCTTTGGCTTCCGTCTCGATAGGTGCATTCTTCATCATTCTCCTAAAAGGACATTCATTCATCTCTTTCCTCCCCGTCGGAAAATACGACGGAGACGACGTGGCAGATCGAGACCCAGAAAGCAGTTGTGGGCCATGGGGAAAGGTTGGTCGATCGGGCGGCTTGACCACAAGGACTCGACGCGCTCAGCGTTTAGGTCGAGGGCCCCCACAAACTATATCCGAACCCCACCACCCACAGAGCTTCGCTCACTGACCATATGTGCCTTACCCACCGGGGCCCCCTGCTGCTTGGAGGTAGATTATATTCGCTTTCTCACCCTATTGCCTATACCCACCCACCCCTGGGCGTATCTATATCATCCCACTTTAAGGCGAATAGGTTGGTCCTGCAACTATAATGGGGGGGACCCTCCCTGAATCCCCTACTATTTGAAGGGCTCCCACCCAACCCCGGGTGAACCCGAAGGGCTGGTCAGTGGGGTTGGGACCGACCAAGGCATCCGCCACCACCCAAGCTACTAACCACCCTAGGGCCCATCTCTATATCCAATTAATCTACCCCCCCTGCAGGGAGGGCCCCCCCGGTGGGGTTGGAATATAGGATGGTTTTCTCGGGTGGTGGCGAAGCGCCGGCCTAGAAATATATGGGCGGTGGGCGAAGCCCTGGGTGGTGGGGTCTGCCGCTGCGGGTGGTGGGGTCTTGGTTTTTGTTTTTGTTGTTGGCCCTTATAGTAGGGCCCTCCCACCCAAGCCCCCCCCCCGGCTACCCGGCACTATAGCTAGAATCCCCCCCACCATGCATGCAGGGGCGCAGATAGAGATAGGGAAATCTATAGGGCAGGTCGACTATCTAGAGTCCAGTCTGCCCTCGCTCTACGGTGCATTGCGAGCAAAACACCGTAGAGCGAGTGCATGCAACTATCCATACCATAGTAATTAAGAATTGGGGGCAGCTCTCTCCCGCCCCTATCCCCCCTATCAATACTGAGAAGGCTCACCCATAGGGCGGGAGAGGAACTCTCCCGACGCCCTATCCATAGTAGTGGAATAATAGAGGGAGAGGCCCCCCACCTCCTTACCTTTATATAGTAGGGGCCGCATAGGGGTCAATAGGGCTATAGTAGGGCAATATAAACTATAGAAAGGGGGGCTTCCCCCACTATAGTGCCGGGTCACAAAAAAATTTAGACTTTGTTGAGGAAGATTCCTCAAGGTTGGATTCTTTTGGTAGCATGATTTCTCAAGGCCGCTTGGAGTTGCTAGCCGATAAAATCCTAGTTTCAGAAGGAAATAAAATGATTGAATGGATAGTGGATGAAGTCCTCAAAGAGAATCAAGATGCTAGTAATTTTTCTTTCGATCTGGCTAGTATTCTTGAATTTGAAGAGAATGATGGAGTTGATTTGATGCCCTCTTCTAATATATTCAATAAGGTATTACCTTAGGGTTCTCCTATCAATCAGTTTGCTTAGAACTCTCATGTCATTTTATTAGAAGAGCCTCAATCTTTGTAGCATGAAGCCTCAGAAAGAAAACAAGGAAAGTTTGATTACTCACAAACACTAGGAATTTCCCAACACCCAATCATTTACCTGATTGTTGCTAAAAATCTAGGTAAGAGAGGGAGAAAGTCACACATGACAAAGCTGGAGGAAGAAATAGCAGTAGGGGTTCATTCAACATTGGACAATATAGTGACTTATACTACAAATAAGAGACCAAGGAGAGCATGCTGCTCTCCTTAGTACCAATGAAGATCCTGTCATGGAATGTCAGGGGAATTAATTCCCCTGACAAGAGAGCTCTAGTCAAGCAACAATTGGAAGCTTGTGGATTAGACATATTAATGTTACAAGAAAGTAAAACATTAGATCAAAATTTTCAGTTGCCAGTCTAAAAATGGAGAAAATGGAAGTCTTTTCATACTCCTGCTCAGGGAGCTTCGAGAGGAATAATAGTTTTGTGGGATGCCAAACTGCTTCAAGTTGAAATGCCAAAAAGTGACAAACATTGGGAACTTCTTAAAGTTTCACAGTTTCATTTTCATTTTTGGTTCCTAAAATTTTATGCCCCAACAACCAAAACAGATAAAAAAAATCTTTGGGAGTCATTGAGAAAAATTATGGATGGGTTAAGATTGGATAAATTAATTGTTGCAGGTGATTTTAATGCAATATCTAGTATGCAAGAAAAGAAAGGAGTAATTATTCCACATCAAATAGTTATCGAGGACTTTGTCGTTATTATTTTAGACAATGCTTTAAATGATGTTATACCTATAAAGGGTCAATCTACATGGACAAACCAAAGGAAAGGTTTTTGTAGATAGCTGAGAGATTAGATAGATTTCTTGCTTTTGCAAATTGGTATGGGTCTGGAAAAAACTTGCCATCAGAAATTATGCCTGTTTCTCATTCTGACCACTTTGGTATTTCCTTGTCTATTGAAACATCAACTAAAGTCAAATCTAGAGCTTCTTTCAAATTTGAAAAAATGTGGTTTAGAAACCCTCTTTTTTTGCCTATGCTAAATCAATGGTTAAATTATGCTTTGATTGTTGTGGGTTCAAGGATGTATCAACTAGCAAATAAGCTAAAAAATGTGAAACATCATATTAAGATTTGGAATGTGAATGTTTTTAAAAATATTTTTGAGCAAAACGAAAGTGTCTTTAAGGAGTTTTTAGACACTAATAATATTGTAATCAGTCAAGGCTTAGATGCAGATTTATATGAAAAAAAAAAATTCTACAAGAGGAATGGGTAGAGCTAGTAGCTAGAGAGGAAATATACTAGAAACAAGAGTCTCGAGAGTTGTGGTTGAAGGAGGGGGTTAGAAATATGAAATTCCTCCATGCATCTGCATAGATGAAAAATTCACATAATTCTATCTTGAAAATTCAAGATGTTGTTTCAGGACAAGAATTAGTAAAAGAGGAGGAAATACAACAAGAAGAAATTAGGTTTTTCTCATTGCTCCTTTCATCTCCCAGCAATAGCAATTTGTCTTCTTCCAATGATGCAAAATATTTGTTGGATTCCATCTCAACTCTTATTTATAGGGAGGAAAATGAAAATCTTTTGAATCCTTTCACTTTGGATGAAGTAAGAGGGGTAGTATTCTCTATGCAGCCTAATAAAGCTCTTGGCAGAGATGGGTTTACTACCTTGTTCTTCCAAAAAATTTGGGATTATGTGGGTATTGTTATCCTTCTTGCACTAGAAGAATCAAGGACAGGGATAGTACTAAAGCAGTTCAACACAACTCACATTTCCCTAATCCCATCAGTAAAGGATCCAAAATCTTTTGTTGAATTCAAGCCAATCTCATTATGCAATACGATATATAATATTTTTACTAAAGCTATTTATTTGAGAATCCAACCTCTCATCTCCAAAATGGTATCCCAAAAACAAGGTGGTTTTTTCCTAGGGAGGGAAACAAAAGAAGGTTCTATTTATTCTCATGAAGCTCTACATTCAATTAAAACATCTAGCATACCCTCTTTCATCATTAAGTTGGATATGATGAACGCATATGATAGAGTGTGTTGAGATTTTCTTATTCAGGTGTTAAAGAAGTTTGGCTTTAGTAATAAATGGTGTAAATGGATTCTTTCTTGCCTCTCAAAAGAAATTTTTTTAGTGATTATCAATGGGTCTCTTATTGGTTTTTTTAGTTCTTCTCAAGTAGTAAGGAAAGGGGATTCATTGTCCCCAATACTATTCATTCTTATGGTAGAAACATTAAGTAGATCAATTCAGAAGGATCACTTGCAAGGCTCATGGTAGCGGATAACAATTCCTAACACAAACATTTCAACAACCCACTCTCTGTTTGTAGATGATACATTGTTGTTGGGTAAGGCTTCTTTGCAAGAAGAAAAATAGGTTATTCTTTTGTTGGACAAGTACTCTATATTTTTAGGGTAGAAAATTAATGCAACCAAGTCAAAAGTTTATATCTTTAATACTAAGGAATATATAGCAAGAAAGTTGGTCTCAACTCTAGGTTTCCAAAGAGCAGAGCTTCCTTTTTCTTATCTGGGCATTTTGTTTTTTATGGGCTCCACCAAGCCCTTATTTTGGAATAGGATTTTAGAAAGAATTAGAGCAAGAATACTTGCTTGGAAAGCAAGATGGCTTACCCTATCAAGAAGAATTTTTTTGATTAAGTCTATGTTGGCATCTATTCCAAATTTCTTTTTGGTTGTTTTGCAAGCCCCCAAATGTGTTTCATCAAATTGAAAATCTTATAAAAGAGTTTTTGTGGAAAGGAAATATAGATGGTAAAAGAAAGCTTCCACTATTTTCATTAGAAAACATGTGCTCTAAGAAATCAAGTGGTGGAGTAGGCTTTCATAATCTTTATGCAAGTAATTTGGCTCTAAGGGATAAATTAGCTTGGAGGATGTATGAGATACTGGAACTAAACTGGTGTAAGGTAATGCAGTCCAAATATTTAGACTGTCATAATCCATCTAGGATTTTCACAATTTCTAATCCCACAGAAGGTTTAGTTATGTGGAATTTTATACTGGCTTGTAGAGATGTTATTACCCCTTTTCTCTCATGGGAGGTTAATTTTGGAGATCAAGTACTATTTTGGAGAGATTCTTGGAATGGCTTGCCTCCTCTTGCCTCCAATCAATATCTGCTATTAGCCGAAAACATACTCTCACAAACCTGGGGAGTGCACTTAAAGTACTATGTTTCTTCTTTTTATCCAATAATAGGTTTGGTTCAGTGGAAAGAGTTGACAAGTATCCTGATATTAGATACACAGAAAGCTATTCTTTCATATATTTTGAAGAATAGAAAGGTTTATCTTTCCAACTCTCCAGATAAGCTATTGTAGGCCCCATCTAAGAGTGGTATAGACATAGTAAAACAAGGGTACAAATCAATCATTCCTCAAGCCTCCCAGTTTCAATCTCATAGATCATTTTCCTTTTTTTGGAATTCAGCTCAATTACCAAAGGTAGGTAGTTTTGCATGGTTAGCCTTGAAAAAAAGGATACTTACAAGTGATCGGTTAGAGAAGCTTGGAATAACAAGAGCCTTCAGATGTGTTTTGTGTAAAGAGGAGGATGAAACAATTGGCCACCTTTTGGTGTCTTGTAAAGTGGCCAATGAAGTATTGAGTTTCATTATGGGGAAATTGAATGTGTCCTTTCCTTTGCCAAACTCTCTTTGGGAGATATTCACTAGCTGTCCAATTCTCCATAAGTCGGCCCTATTTTCTTGTATATGGTTAATTACCCCAACACTGGTGATATGGTCAATTTGGCTAGAGAGAAAAAAATGTATTTTTAGAGGTCAAACTGCTTTAGTTGGAAGAATTAAACTAAAGCTTGAGAAGGTAGTTTCAGAAGTTTGTAGTTCTTATGTTGGCAATTTAAAGACAGCCTCCTGAATATATTCTAATTGGGATAACTTCATTTTAAACAATTGGAAGCACATTGTCATGCCTTTACAAGGAACACCAATGCATCCAAATTCATCTAAAGTGGATAGAAATAAGGTGAAATGGTTGCCACCAAGCCAATATTTTTTCAAACTTAATTTTGATGGAGCATCATGGGGAAACCCTAGTACTTTAGGTGCAAGGTGTTGTATAAGAGATTTTAGGGGCTTATTGGTAGGATCAAAGGTAGTTAATTTAAATTCTTTCACAAATAACATGGTAGAATTTCATTATCCTTGGCAAAAGATCTTAATATTAAAAAACTTCATGTGGAAGGTGATTCCCTTTTGATAATTAATGCATGTAAGTCCAAGAGAATCTATAATTGGAGAATAAAATATGTTCTTCAAAAAATTTGGGATCTGCTAGCATCCTTTGAAGATATTCACCTCTCCCATACTTATAGAGAGGGTAACAGTCTAGCAGATGGCCTGGCTAATTTGGCTATTGACCATCAGGATATAATTATCATTAAAGATAGTGAGGATTTGGCTTGTTTCCCCCATCTTCAAAAGATAGCTAAAGTAGAGCAATTTATTTCAATTTAATTGTTTAGGCGAATCATGTGGTTGAAAGGTTTCATTGTTAAATATTTTTTGGGTGAATCACATTTTTGAAAGGTCTCATTATTAAGTATAATGACACTTTCCAATGGAGAAGTGAGTTGTCTGGTCTAAAATGTTTCATCAAATTTACCATAAGCTAGAGATTAATGTGTAATAATTTTAAAACTTTCATCTCCTACTTCAAGCCATTAGCTCCTCTGCTAGGCATCTTTAACATGTGTTGTGTTTTCAAACATGTGCCATACAAGTTTTCCAAGTAATAATTTATGGTGTGCTTAGTTGGGAGTACGACAATGTTGGAATGACTTCATCCATTCCCTTGTTGATGTTGGAAATTGAGTGAATATTTTAGGTTGATTACTTCAAGATTATATATTATTTTGCCTAATGTTTAATTTTTGCTCCAAGTACATGATAATTAAAGTGTGAAGTGCTTCATTTTGTGCCAAATATTCGATCAACCGATTCACACAAGCCAACATTCATGGAGATTCATTTTTTAATGTTTTTTCTTATGCATTCTCTTTCATCATTACACCACTTGAATTCATTTGAGTGCATGACCTTTAAGAGGAGTCACAATAGAATTTTCCTCATTTAGAGTTTGTAAAGTGAAGGTGTTTTGTTAAGTCTTCTGCATGCATTCTGGTTAATTGGTTTCTACCAGTTTAGATAGGTGTGTGATGCGTTTATCCTAGTAAATCCATGGGAGAGGCCTTTTGAAGGATATTTGTTTCATGATTCTATGAAGCTTATGTTTAAAATCAACAGTCAAAGGGTTGAAGATTGTATTCATGCACTGCTATGAGTTGATGTTACCAATCGGAGGGCTCATCATTTTCTTTTCCCATCACAAGTGATCTCAATTTTTCTATCTAATGCTATGGATTTAGTTCAGTCTCTAACGGAAATTGAGGAATTGATCAAGAAGTATGTTCATTCTAATTATGTGCTTGACAATTCCGTTCTAAAAGCCATACAAGCACACAATTTATTTTCAGGATAGGGATATATTTCCAGTCTGTAGGTCATGTTCCAATGAACCTTAGTGTTTCAAGTGTTAGGATGGGCTATCCTTTGCAATCATCTAGTTTCCCTGGTAGTTTAAGAAATATGTTTGAATGAGGTCTTCAGTTGATGGAGAAGCTAGAGTTTCAAAATGAAAATTCAGTTCATGGTGGTTTTATTGTAGAATAGTTTGAAGAAGTTTCAATGCTGGCTAGTTTTGTTTTGATAAGGATGTATGAATCAATAGTTTAAATTATATGTATGGATTTCTAGTACTAGATATAAGAATGTTGAAATAGATGTATGAATGTTTCTAGTATCAGTTATAAGGGAGTTGATTAAAGTAGTCGATTTGGACATCTTAAGCTGAATTTTGAATACTATCAGCATATCTACATATAGTTATTGATAAGGGGTTATCTGAACTTATGTAAAATCCTATTTTATAATATAATTATATAGGCCTCCATGCCTTTTTCCTAAAAAAAAATAATTATTGAAGCATTCCAAAGATTGGGCCATAAGAATCATCCTTTTTTAAACATGGATTGCAAATAATTCTAAAAATTTAGAAGTCTTGGTCATTAACATTATTTTCTACTACAATGTCATCTAGTGTATCATTGTCAATGTTCATATGTTCTTTCAAGTATTTAATATTATCAGCATCCTCATCTTGACCTACATCATCTTCATCATCATTGAAATTTGACTGTACATCATCTATATTGCTAGCAAATGTATTTGTATCATCATTTTCTATACCATCCATATTGTTATCTTCCATAACATCATCTAAATCTGGATTGTTCTCTTCTTGTGCCTAAACATAACCATCTTCAACATCATCATGGATGTCAATTTCTTCAATTTTCTCTAATCCCTCTCTCTCGTTTTGTTCACCATCATTGTTTTGCTTAGTATCCACTAATGTTTTATCAAATACATGGCTTAATCTTGGATCATAATATATGACAAATATCCATTTCGGGTCCAAAATATCTTCATAGAAAAATACCTACACATGAATGAAGTACATATATTAAAAGTATGTTATAATAATTTTATTGATTAATAAACATGTATGTATATGTTCACAATAAACTATGAATTAATAGATTGATCACTACTGCTTCTTGTTTGAGTTAAATAAATACTTGCTCATAATGAATTGGTAGAACATAAGGCTCCTTATCCTCCTATAGAAAGCATGAGGAATCTATAGAAAATAATCCACTATAGGTATCATGTGTTCGTGTCTTCTCAAGTGCTTCATACCATCTACAGTTAAAAATACAACATTTAAAGGAGTGGTAATCCAACTCAATAATTTCTTGTATTTTCCCAACATATTGTAGATTCCCTTCAATTATACTCTTATCTTTTGAGCTTGATCGACTGGATTGCTTGAAGTCAACCATGATGCCACAATCGAAGGATCACCTCTTTACATCTACAATTTCTACACGATAATGTCGATCATATGCCCACATTGTTGGATATTTCCTCACTTGTGAAAGACCATTTATTTTAGTGAAAAAAAATATAATGAAAAATATTAAAATAGTTAATAGTGTCAAAATTGTATGGAAACAACATTTTGTAAAATTCCAACTGTACCTTTCTTTCACATCCTCTAGACATGTTGATTTAATCTTTTGTTATGTTTAAATCTATACCTACATCCTCTATTTGATTTTGAATTTGTTCAGTAACCCATTCTAGTGTGTGAAACATAGATTTTAGGAACCCGAAATGCTTTCTCTCTTCCTAAGATATTCCACCTAGAAAGAGAGAGATTTGGGGTTCTAAAATTCTTATGTAAAACTCAAATTAGGATGTATGCAATGTGATGTTATGTAAATGAACTAAACTAAATACAATTGACTGAATACAATGATAAAAAATGGATGCAAAAGTGCAATTTAAGCTATATTTTTAAACACATTGTGATATGCAAACAACTATGAAAGATAAAGAAATATAAATAAATATGTAGAACATAAGGTACAAGGTCAAATCTGAATACACCTAGAAGTTGTGTGAGCTTTTTGGAATGTCTAGAATGCTGATGAATTTTTTTTATTTTTCATAGTGGGACTCATTCGCCAAGGGTGGTGAATTAGTCCTCCTACTATTGAAAATGTGTCATGAATTGATTTCTGATAGCTGAGAGTTGATTTCTAAAAAAATGTAGATTTTTAGATTTCAAGTGGGACTCATTCACCAAGGGTGGTGAATCAGTCCTCCCCAAGATTTCTGGAAAATCAGAAGACAACACTGCTACTTTGGATTTGGTAATGTCTGAATATTAGGTTGTTAGGATCAACTCTGTAGAAAATGGGCTGAAAACACTCAAAATGCTTAAAAGGATGATAAGTTCACTTGAAGAGCCTATTTGACATGAATTCCACTGTTCAACACCTTTAAACCTATTAAATCTGCAAAACAAAGCTGCAAATACACATGTGCAAAGGGGAAAAATGTTGGGGGGTTAGTGAATAGGGATTTTCCTTGGTCAAACCCCACTTTGGTAATCAAACCCAATAGAAATAAATGACATGTAAAGGAAATGATAAATGAATAATGTGCAAGTATTACAAACTTACCACATCCTTGAATATGCAAATCTAAAGTGATGTTAATGGCTATTCCAAAGTGCTTGAAAGTGCATGAATTATGCAAAATTCTTGAGTGCTTGAAGATTGCTTGAATATGTTAGGACATTGAATACTTGAATGAGATGTAATATGAGGTTAAAATCACATATTTATAAAAATATTGTGCCTTAGTATTCACTCATACCCCATCACAGGTCGAAATGAAGTGAATTTGAGTAAAATCCATAAAGATATTTTGAAATATTTTGAATTTGAGGTCAAGGGGGACTCATTCGCCACCCTTTCCGAATGAGTCCCACCTGGGACCCAAAACCAAGTGTCAGGAAAAATGTTATGTTTAGTGTTGTTTGTTGGGATAGGACCCAAAAATACACTTAATATAATCATATGGGGGCATAAAGAAACAAAACAAAGCATGCGAAGGGTGAAAATAGTGAAAATATGCCTAGAACAACATGAAATCTTGTTACAAGACTTTACAACACTTCAAAATAGGACTTGTTGATGAATGAAAAGGTGGTTTTTAGGTTAATTGTGTTAAATAGAGTCTAGAAGAATGTAGAAATGTCTTACAACACTTCACAACACCTTTACAAGATGTTATTCTTTGAATTTTAGCACCAAAATAAGTATGTTCAAGCTAGGATAGATGATAAAATTAAAGCAACATAGTTCCAACACTATGAAATAAGACCTAAAAGAACATGATTAGGGAAATAAGTCTGTTAGGTGAATTGACCATTATGGGTGTTAATAATCGAGGCAATAAGGTAGTATGTTTTGGTTAGGGGGTATGACAGACTTATTGCCCTAATCATTAACACCCATAATGGTCAATTCGCCTGAATCAATTAGGTCTTGAACTAGATGTTTAAGACACTTACAATGTTTGGTTTCATGGCCATTTTGATGATGAAAATGACAATAAGTGTTAGGCTTGAAGGTAGGAGGTAGGGTTTGATTAGGATCAAGTGGTCAAACAGTTGGTAGGGTAAGCATGTGTTTTTGGATGAGTTGGTTCATTACCTAATGGAGGGTGTCAGGAAAAGGAGTGAAATGTCTATTTGGATCACCGTAATGATAAGGCATGACTGTTTAAGAGGTGGGCATTGAGTTTTGAACTTGTGAAGTTGGTTGTGGTTTAGGTGAAGGAGGTGAACTAAATTTTAAGAAGCCTCAGTTAGGTTTGCAAAAATTTTGTGTCTTATTTTGGTGTTGATTGTTATTTTTAGGTTTTTCAACTCGGTTAGAAGTGGATTTTGACTCACGACTTGAAACCAAATTCTGATACTCACATAAGGTTGTACATAAATGCATGAATGAAGGGAATTTCATCATCATAAGCTTATCTTGGAGGTTGTTGTGCAAATTCTCAATAAACATCTTATGCAGATGTGCATTTGGAATTTGGACATCAACTTGAGCATATAAGGACTAGTAATGAGAGATGAAATCGGTTACTTTTTCATCAGTGTTTTGTCTACATCACATAAGGTCAACCATTGTCTTTTTATGTGTCATGTGCACTTGAAAGTGATTAATGAAAGCATCCACCAATTAATTAAATGAATGGATGGAATGATTAAGAAAGTTTGAAAACCATTCTAAGGAAATATCTTTCAAGGTCCTTGGAAAGAGTTTTGCTAAAAGTTTATCATCAAGGAAAAAATCACAACACAAAGCAGTAAAAGCATTGACATGGTTGATAGGATCTCCTTTTCCTCCATATTTCTCAAATCTCAGGATTTCTATTCCTTATGGCATCAGGGTAAGTAATATTTCTAATGATAAGGGGTTGTTACGAACAAGATATGTGGTTGGAGTAGTTTGAGCTTGACTAATGTTGGCAAGTTGCTGTTGCACGGATGAAACAGTGTTAAGAAGTTGTGTCATAAAGGGATCAGGATAATGGGGTTGAGGTCGAGGTGAAAATGGTGATGGAGTGTAGGTGATGTTAGGGGAAGTGGAAGAAATGTTAAGGGGTGTGAAAGTGGTGGTAGGAGGTTGCGATGCCACAAAGGAAGTAGGAATTCTAGTGGAAATCAGGAATGTAGCGACATGATTGGATTGATGTAAAGTTGTATGGAGTTGTGGATTGGTGTAAGTTGGTATGGAAGCTATAGTTGAAGGAGGAACTTGAGATACTCTGTGAGTGACCAAAATGTTTGTTGATGGAGTATTGGAAGAGGAATTTTTATTATAAATCTTAGCTATTAGTTTTAGCACTTGCAAGACATCATCACTTTCAATTAAGTGAAGGTTCAAGCAATAGTAGGTATAGTAGTGGTGGAGATGTTTCAAGTGACAAGTCTTGTTGTAAATGTGCAAAGTCCTCATGAATGATAATAACCTTTTCTTGTGGGAGACACTTGTTTTGATTGTCAACATGAATAGGATGGAAAGGTGAAGGCATGGAAGTGGTATTGTCAGGGCCTATTGTATCGTTATCCATACCAGGAATAGGAGCTTGTGAGATCCCAAGGTCCACAATGAAAGTGTTATCACGAGATGCCATGAGTCTAGAACTTCTTCTCACTAAAGTATTATTAATAGGGCACCAAACATTCATGCAAGTAACACAAAGGAGGGGTGGATGGAAATGCAAGCTAAATATAAGAATGTAAAATACCAACAATAGAAAATCTGCTAACTATAACAGAGGTGCAAATACAAAAAATAGAAATACAGGGAGATGCCAAAAAAAATGCAAAATTAATGTCTAAAATGTGCAGAGGCACTGATTCACCCTAGGTGGAAAATGAGTCCTAGGATGTAATTTTTTTTGTATTTTTCAGAATTTGAAGAATGATTTAAATTCTTTTTAGAATGCAAAAACAGGCACAAAATGCAAAGTTTCAATTTTTTCAATGAAATTGAATGCAAGAATGAAAACTAAATGAGTTTTTCACTAATGCACAATGAAAGATCCTAGAATGCAATAACAAATCAATATCTTGATTGAATGTCAATGCAAATGAAAACTAGGATGCAAGATATGAATGCAATCATAAGTTTTAAAAAATTCAAAAGTCAGGTTCACCAAAAGGAAATATAGATTTTAGGAACCCAAAATGCTTGCTCTCTTCCTATGATTTTCCACCTAGAAAGAGAGATTTGGGATTCTAAAATGCTTATGTAACACTCAAATTGGGATGTATGCAATGTGATGTTATGTAAATGAACTAAAATAAATGCAATTGACTGAACAAAAATGCATGCAAAAGTGCAATTTAAGCTATGTTTGAAAACAGATTGTGATATGCAAACACCTATGAAAGATGAAATAGAAATAAATATGCAGAACAAAAGGTACATGGTCAAATCTAAGTGCACCTAGAAGTTTTGTGACCTTTCTAGAATGTCTAGAATTTTGATGAAATATTTTTGATTTTTCACAGTGGGACTCATTCGCCAAGGGTGGCGAATCAGTCCTTCTACTATTGAAAAAGTGTAGGGAACTAATTTCTGATAGCCGAGAGTTGATTTCTAACAAAATGTAAATTTTCAAATTTCAAGTGGGACTCATCCACCATGGGTGGTGAATAAATCCTCCCCAATATTTTTTGAAAATTAGAAGACAACACTACTACTTTGGATCTAGTAATGTTTGAATATTAGGTTGCCAAGATCAACTCTATAGAAAATGGGCTGAAAACAATCAAAATGCTTGAAAGGATAATAAGTTGACTTGAAGAGCCTAGTTGACTTGAATTCCACTTTTCAACACCTTTAAACCTGTTAAATCTTCAAAAAAAAGCTGCAAATACACATGCACAAAGGGGGAAAATGTTGGGGGGTTAGTGAATAGGGGTTTTCCTTGGTCAAACCCCACTTTGGTAATCAAACCCAACATAAATTAATGACATGTAAAGGAAATCATAAATGAATAACATGAAAGTATTACAAACTTACCATATCCTTTAATATGCAAATCTGAAGTGATGTCAATGGTTTCTCCAAAGTGCTTGAAAGTACTTGAATTGATTGTGCAAAATGCTTGAGTTCTTGAAGATTGCTTGAATATGTTAGGAGATTGAATACTTGAATGAGGAGATGTAAAATGAGGTTAAAATCACATATTTATACAAATATTGTGTGTTAGTATCCATTCATACCCCATCACATGTGGACATGAAGTGAATTTGAGTAAAATCCTGAAAGAAATTTTGAAATATTTTGAATTTGGGGCCAAGGCAGACTCATTCGCCACCCTTGGCGAATGAGTCCCACCTAGGATCCAGAATAAAGTGTCGGGAAAAATGTTATGTTTAATGTTGTTTATTGGGATAGGACCCAAAAATACACTTAATATAAGCATATGAGGGAATAAAGAGACAAAGTAAAGCATGAGAAGGGTGTAAATAGTGAAAATATGACTAGAAAAGCTTGAAATCTTGTTACAAGCCTTTACAACACTTCAAAATAGGTCTTGTTGATGAATGAAAAAGTGGTTTTTAGGTTAATTGTATTAAATAGAGTCTAGAAGAATGTAGAAATGTCTTACAACACTTCACAACACCTTCACAAGATGTCGTTCTTTGAATTTTAGCACCAAAATAAGCATGTTCAAGCCAAGATACATCATAAAATTAAAGCAACATAGTTCCAACACTATGACACAAGACCTTAAAGACCATGAAAATGGGAAGGGTCCATTTTTTGATGGTATAGTGTGCAATCTTTGCCCCATTCCCCAAGCAGATCAATGGGAAGTGGAATATTCTTTGGGTTTGATCTCTTAAATTGTCTCCTTGCTTCTAACACTTCTTCTCTCTTTTTATCATACAATTCAATCCATTTTTTCATAAAGTCCATGTGGTATAGAATGAACTTTTCAAGTATAGAACTTTCATCTACACCTATTACATGTCAACATGTTTATTTCAAACTTCAAATGTCATGTTGTTAATTTGACAAATAAATTACAGGGTAAATTAATGATTGCAAGAAAAAAAACCACATTGATGGTGAATTTACTTACTAATTTCTACTTCAACACCATTAGATTGTGGTTTTTCTCCATCAATAATATGTGATGCTTGTTCTTCATCCCAGATGCATGGACCATCTTCAAAATCCTTACCAAGGAATTCACACAGGAAGAAAAATGCTTCATTCAATACATATCCTTTAGCCATGCAACCTTCTAGATGTTCCTTTTTTCAGACATATCTTTTAAGAATTTTCATATACCTCTCAAAGAAAAACATCCACCTTGTTGATACGACACCCACTAATTCAATGTCATCGACTAGGTGTATAAGTAAATGGACTTGTAGGTCCATGAAACTTGTAGAAAGCTCCTTCTCAAATATACATACAATTTTTGCAATTTTCTTCTTCCACTTTGGCACTTTAGATTCATGGATCTCCTTGGGGGTCACCCACCTAATATAAGAATAGTAAATTAGTATGAACCTTTAATTATAAATTAAAATGCAATATAATATCTCTATGTCTCTCACACATGAACATTTCATATAACCACATACCTTGTAAATAATGACAATCAACTTATGCCATTCCTTAAGTCAACTATAAGACTGAAATCCCCTCTAATTGCCAATGGCATGATATGTTATCAAACACATTTATGAAAATTTCATTAGTAATTTTTTGTCACACAACAAAATATCAAAATATATTTAGTAATTAATCAAAGTTACAAGTAAATTTTAATTGATGATATATAATAGCTTCATTAAATTATGAAAATATGTGTTTTAAATCCTATGATATGTCCATCAATTATAAAAGCTTTAGCCAATGATGACCCATAACCAGTAGGTGTCCTTATTGAATGGATGACATTTTTTAGTTGGTGTAGCTCTTTATTATTTCAAAATCCATGGAGCTTCTACATATGTTTAATTTTCCCTACTTGGCCACACATGTTTTCTATCAAATTTGGTACACAAAAGAGCAATATCTCTCCTCAAAGACAACGTGTCCTCTTTGCCTAATATATGTCAAAATATAGAATCTAGGACATTTTTGAAGATGTGCATAGGATCTAATAGGTTAGATATTAATAGATCCTTCCAATAAGAGAGCTCATAAAATATGGATTTCCTTTTCATTCCTTCTATTATATGAAGTACAACTTGTTTTGGTTCTTGAATTTAATCACCCCGATCAAAAAAATCCTCCCAAGCTTTCAATTCATCATCTTCATACTTCTTAAGCCAATCACTTGGACCCATAATCATGGGAGGGCCTCTATTTTCAAATTTTCCATCAAATTGATTCTTTTGGTGATTTCTAAACCTATGATCTAGTTGTAGAAAAACCTTGTTGTTTGCATAAATAAATTTATGTAGATCTTTAGAATACCACCCTTGAAATTATTTTGCACATCTTGGACATTAAAATATCCCCTTTGTTTGAAGTCTTGCAATTCAACAAGTAATGTTAATAAAATAAAAAATATAGTATAAAACTAAGTGTGAAAGTTGGGATGAAAATAAATTATGAGTGTAAATACGTAAATATTTTATCTTACCAAAATAAACACCAAGTCCTAGGAAATCATGAATAGTCTAGCATAGCACACCATACAACATGAAGGACCTATTTGATGGAGGACGTGATATGTCATACATTCTTATGCCTTTCTATAGTAGTTGCATCTCATCAATAAAAGGTGCAAGATAAACATCCATGTTTTTAACTTGATGTTTTCTTGGAACAATGAGAGTCAGAATAAGGTGCTCCTTTCTAACACTCATCAATGGTGGAATATTGTATACTATCAATCCAACTAGACAAACACTATAATTTGAGATCAGGAAAGAGAATGGGCACACTCCATCAATTGCAAGACCAAACCTGATACTATGGGGTTCATCTTTGAATTTTGTTGGCCATTTTTCCTCTATGTGTTTCATTGCTTTGCAGATGGCTGGAATTCATATGAATCCTTCTTTACTCCTGCTCTTTGCATGCTAGTCCATAAATTGTGAAAGTGACTTGCAACAAAACATTTGTTGAAGTCTAGGTGTAATTGGCATGTGACGTAAAACCTTCTTTGGAACTATAGGACCTTGTACATCTGTACAATATCTCTTCTCTTTATATTCAAGGCATTCTACCTTGATATGATATTCATCTCTGTATAAAATGCAATCATTTTTATAGGAATGAATTTTCTTATATTCAATCCCCAATGCAACCAACAATAGATTTGCCTCTCTGCAAGTTGATGGCAACACATTCTCTTCAGGGAATATTTTAGTTTTTAGTGCCCTATAAGATTGTCAGAGATTAAATCAATTGAATTTTTGACTTATGATGAACATTTTTGATATGTCAATCTATACTAGGATTGGTTATATACAATATATGGTTTTAAAATCCCCTTAAAGAAATATAAACAAAGTTGATGAATGTTTACGAATTGTGTACACGAATTGACAATGCAAAGTAAGAAATAGATTTCAACTCACTTTAGTAGGGTAGTGAATCCTTTCTCCGACCAACCAAATAATGACTTGATTTCTAATAATATTAATGTGCATGCTAGTTGTGAGGTTCTACTTGCACTCGATTTGAACACGGGTGTCTTCATTGCTTGCTTGATGGCATCTTTCAGGTTGTTATCATCAACATTATGTTAGTGGTAATTACCCCTGGTATCATCATTACTGTCAACCATGTGATCATTATTGGCATCATTTTTTCCATCTCCAAATAAATCTATAAGCATTTCATTCAATCCTTCATGCACTACGTTTTCCCTATCATGATCATCATCATTAAGGCTAGGTGGCATCTCTTTAGTGTATGCATATCTCGTCAGCCCTTCAAATTTCTCAAGTGGCATAAATCTGTTCAAACTTTCTCTTTTCACCCAAGTATTGTTTAAAGGATGGTTTGGATCATCCCATCCAAATCTTAATAACCCAGTTGGATCATGGGTATTAGTATGTGTTTCATCAAGATCTTCTACCTATCAACAAGTGCAAGCATTATTTAATGTTTTCCAACAACTAGATAAATCATAAATGTATCAATTTCAAACAAATATAATCAAATATGGCTTAAAAAATAAAAATATAAATTTTATGAACATAAATACATCAATTGAATAATGGAACATTATTTTATAGACTAACTCTTTTATACAATAATTTAAATAAAACACAATTTTGAAAACATAGTTTATAAAACATGAATCCACACTCATTTATTATTCTTTGGTTTTCTTCCCTTAAGAACATCCTTAGGGAGACCTTGTTCTTCCCTTTTCTTTCACTCAAGAGCGCATTTTAAGAAGGGGTAATAAACCAATAACTCATCCCCAATGGTAAGATCCTTAATAGCCTCAACCATTATCAATCTATCAACCTCTCTTTACATATATCCATCTTTATCATTTATAACCTCAACAAATTGACAATCCGTTCTTACATTAGGGTCCCTTCCCTTACTACTATTTATAAATCTTGTGATATTTTTGTGTGTATGCGCGTCCATCTATATACATAATATGACCTCTATTAATTTCTTTTCGAATTTCAAATTGGAGATGATGTGTATACATATTCAAATTTAGACCATATGCTGACATGTTAGGCTTATATTTTGATAGCCTTCTCCATTCACCACTGTAATATGATGGACCATAATATGGCATTAATCTCCTAGTGGTTTGTTCTGAATTTTTTCTATGTTTAGATCCCATATGTACATTTTGGAAAATAAAGAGGCCTAGATTCGCTCCATGAATATTGGAGGGTCATATCATGTAGTTGTATTCACAAAATTGAAACACCTCGTACACTCTAGGTAGTTGTTGATCGCTAGGCCAAGCACAATATAGTCGACGATCAAATGTCTCTTTGTAAATCGATCTCAAACTCAGGGGAAATTCATCATCTCCATTGCATTCATTCTCATAGGGTATGTATTTTTCCTTCCCCCTACCTTTAAGCAAATTATGCATCTTTAAACTAGTTCGTGTTTTATGACTTGTTTTCATCAATTCCTCATCTTCTAAGCTGGTATATTAGCACATATAATTGTTAGATGTATCATCTGATAAATGATCATTGCCCTCTAGGTTGGAAGTCAGTGATCTAGGAAAATTTAAACCAAGAACTTTATCCTGCAAGTATCAATTGACAAAAAAATTAGTTATTTAAATAATATAAAACAATGTTTAAACAAAGTATACATGTTATTTATATCAAATTGGAAAATTCCTTACCACAATTCCTATTGGATTTGAATCGATTGTAGGAGGAATACTACTGACTGCAACCTCATAATATATGTAATTTCTTTGTAAAATTTCTTATTTGAATTGTTTCTTTCCATGACATACATAACATCTACAAACAACAATTTTCTCAAAGTATTCATCCCATGTACTATAGTCTTGACCAACCTCTTGTTCAATGCAATCATGTGTCTAGAAGATCCATTGTCATATCCTCTTCCACCCACTGTCATCTATGTGATTTAACATTTTTAGGTCCACATCCACATACATATCTTCTTCTTTTGGTAGTTGAATGCTCAGGCTCTGCATTTTCTCCAATCTCCATCTAAAATAATCAACTACATTAATTTATGTCAAGATTGGATAATACATTATAAATTTCAATAATACAGTGAAAAAAGATGGACATATCAAAAAATTCCATCAGATCATTTTTTCCTAACTTACATCAAAATTTGAGTACCTAATGTCCCACTTCATCCGTTCTATCCTCATTTGATATGACATGATCTATTTCCATGGCCTCGTCTCACCCCTATAATACACAACATAATAAATAATGTTTACTACACCAATTATATAATTTCATTGAATATGCTATCCAACAAAAAACCTCACTTTAGTCATATATTTTCTCAAAGTATTCATCCCATGTACTATAGTCCTGACCAACATTTTGTTCAGTGCAATCATTTGTTGTTTTTGCATGATCTGTCATATCCTTGAACACCCACTATTTTCTATTTGATTTAATAGTTTTAGGTCCACATCCACATCCTCTTTTGCTAGTTGAATGCTTAGGCTCTACATTTTCTCCAATCTCCATCTAAAATAATCAACAACATGCATTAATTTATGTCAAGATTGGATAATAAATTATAAATTTCAATAATACTATGAAAAAATATGGATGTATCACAAAATTCCATTAGATCATTTTTTCCTAAGTTAATTCAAAATTTGAGTACCTGATGTCTTGCTTCAATCATTGTGTCCTCATTTGATATGACACAATATGTTTTTGTGGCCTCGTCTCACCCTATAATACACAACCTAGCAAATAATGTTTAGTACACCAATTATATCATTTCAACAAATATGCTTTCCAACACAAAACCTCACTTTAGACATATATTTTACATATATAGGGGTCATTTCTACGTTCACAAATCTAACCTCTATTAGTTTTGCACCCACAAAATTGACATGGGATAAGGAATAGATAAAATATGGAACCATGATTGCTCCCTTGGTACATATGAAGATGAAGTCAATTTAGGATCAATTTAATTATCAACTTCCAAGAAAAATACATCATTTTTCACTGCTAGGCACTGAATTAGGTGCACTAAATTAGGCTCCTTTTGCATTCCAAACAAATTACATTTTTTTGGTTGGAAGGTGGCACTAACTTAGGTGCACTTTGCTATGTTGACTATTGTGTTGACTACTAAATCAACAATAAAAATTTAAAAATTCCCATGTCAAGAAGGAAGAGATGATAGGAGAAAAAAGTTGTGCGAAGGAAGAGAGGAGAAAAAAGGGGAAAATGACGTGAAGGAGGGCTACAAGCAAGTAGATCCAAAATTTTATTTAGTTTGCGACACCATAGGTAAGGTTACAATTTGTCTTTTTCATTCCCACAAATATTTTTGTTTGGATTAAATGGAGAGATTGTGAAGAAAGGGTTGTGAATATTGTTTTGTTTACACATGAATCATTCAAGTCTCATGTGGTTGCAAAGGAGGAGGGTAAAATTACAGAAATTGCATTATATCCTCTCCATCCAAGAGTAGTGAATGCATTTTTGAAACTCCAATGTCTCGGTTCACGTATCATCCCCATCCCAAGCTTTTAGTTTCTAGTTCAATTTCTCAGACTGACCTTCCATAAAATGTAGTCGAGTGCTTTCAAGACAAGTTGTTAAACTGCATCCACCCCACTGTAGTCAGGTCCCATGGGAACAAAGGTTGTTCGATACAATACAAGGAGATAGGTCTTTTGAGACGACAGCTAAATAATAGATTATTTCCTCAAATTTGTGAGACCTTTAGGCTTAAATTACCTATTACTAATTTTGACTTATTCTTTTACAGAACAATGAGCTCATTGATTCGAATTGATTATGCACACAGATTCATTTTCTTTCTAATCAGTGGATGTGACTCAAGCATGGGACCTTTTTGTGTTAACTCTCAATAAAACCACACTCTGTGCCCTTTTTATCCCCCAAAGATTACCATTCTATATAGGTGCACAAGCATTGATTTTTTTTAAATACATTTGTTTTATTTTGCATATATTTATATCCTTTCAAATATATTTATATTGCAAGAAATTGATTCATAGGCATTTAAATCTATAAAGAGAGTCATTCAAGGTAAGACCTTCATACCACAAACTAGACGAAAAATTTCTTACCTAATAGTGTGTACTTCATTTGGCTCCACAGACTGGACATAAATAGTTTTCCCTAGGTCGCCTCAAAATTTCAAGCAATAGAGGGAATAAAATAAAGGGAGCATACTCTAGCCACAATGAGGTGATTCATTGTCAATTTATAGATTTGTAAATGTTTCCCTTGTTTCTTTCATTTTTACTTTTTAGTTTTTTTATTTTTAAATTTACAAGAAGAAATTTATTTTACATATATATATATATGTATATAGGGACATGTGACTAACAAAGATAAAGAGGTGTTGGCTTTCATATTGGGGGCATAGGAAGTGAATAATTTGGATGATGCGTGTTGGAAAATGATTTCCAGATACATAGAAAACCAATCTAGTGAAGCCCCTCAAACATTGCAACCAAATCAACTATGTCGAAGGGAATCAATTGATTCCCCAAGAAATCCTGGATTGAGCAAAAGATCCAGGAAGAAATTAGTAATATTAAACTCTAGGAGTGTAGAATAGAGAGTAGAGGCTTCCACTATCCCACCCACTCCTAGGACACAGACTTCTTCCACCACAACAAGTTTCCATTCTTGCATTGGTACCTACAATAAGAAGATAGAATACAATGTGGTTTCAGGGGAAGTCCAAATGATAGATGTTGGAAAAGGGTTTGTGAATAGGTTGAAGGAATCATGTCTTCAATAGTTCAAATACCATCTACATTTTCCATTCTCAAAGATACCCATACACCTGCAAAAAGGTAGTTATCAATGGCATGGAGACTAAATTTGGCACAGGTTGGTCTATGAAGAAGGTGAAGCTACAAATGTCTCAAAATTGCAAAAGATTTTGGTGCAACCAAACAAAGAAGATAAAAAAATCCCTCCTAAGCTAAGGCTCAAAAAAAGGCCAATTGATGTAAGTGTCAAAGAATGGAAATAGCTTGTAAAATCATATAAGAAGTTTGAAGCATGGAGGAAGTCTAGTGAGGAGAGTACGCAGGTATTTGAATTTTCTTATAAGATTATATCAAATTTATTAAACAATTTTTAAATTTATTTATGCATAGTTAAATTGAATTAGTATATGTTTCAGGACAAGGCCTTCTAAGGCTAGGCTTCAAAAACTTTGCGCCATGCATCACAGTGGCTAGAAAGGTTTAAAGGCCTTGATTTGTAATTTTGTAAGTATATTTAATATGTTAAATGATATTTTTTTTAATTCCCTAGGAAATAGTAAATTATTGCATATTAATTAGTTTAACTAGTCCATGTGTGATGTTTTGATAGGAGGAGAAATATGGCTGGCATCCAAAGCAATTTGAAAAGAAAAAGTTACAAAGAAAAAAGTGGGTTGTTTTTTTAATCTGGATGGAGAACGAGGTATCAATAGTTGAATTTCAATAACTTAGTTGGATATTATTGTGTTAAAATGTCAATATTTTTACATTTCTTGTGTTGAGTTGTTTATTGATGCATAGGATGAGTTTTAAAGTGCTTCTCTATTGGCCCTAGATCCCACTCAATTGTCCCATTATTTCATACTGAGGAAAACAAAACAAAAAAAATCCTTAAAGCGTAGTGGGTGACATTCATGCCTTATTTTCATTGCCTCTTTTAATTAATGGCCATTGTATTTTAATATCTCTTAAGTGTCATTTAAGTTATGAGTTGTATCATTTGAGTGACCTAGTCCCATGTTGATTTGATTTATCTTCTTTTCTCTCAAACATGGTATCTCAAGGAGTGCTTCCTTAAATTCATGTTTCCATTCTACTAAGTGATCCACATGCATATTTTCCATCCTTCCTCACGATGATTTCATTCTTTTAACATGGGTATTGCAAGATCACGATGGGCCAAAAAGTGGTGATATGTTGGGTATGTGTAGGGTATGCGGCTGACAATTCTTTTTTTACCCAAAATTGATGAAACGAAAAGGTTTTTTAAATGATATTCTCAAATTTAGACCAATATAAATTATGATTTATTTCAAATTTAATAAATAATTATTATTAATTTTCTATTTGAATTATGAATAAAGTCCTAATTGATAGGCTGATTGAAAAACATCTATAGCTTTCAAACGGTATCACAATTTTTGAATTCAAAACATGTGTCACATTGTATGCTTCACATAATATAGGATTAAAAAAAAAAATTTGAATTTCACGAATTTTTGACCAAGTTAAGGTGGTTAGACATAAAAGTTTTTATATTTTTTAAAAGTTGTAATAAAAAAATCATAATTAATTATTTACTTGGAAAAAAATTACAAAAAAATATACATCACATCGGGACATGATTCCAATACTTATATCTAAAATATTATAGTAAAATATTATCATTTTATTGTGGTTAGGGTGGTTAGACAGACACCTACTTCTTATTTTTTCCCTGAAATTTAAGTGCTACTGCATTGAAATTTCAAATTTTCACCAAATAGATTTTTTTGAAAAAAAAAAACCTAGTAGTTTAGAAACTACACTCAATTTTCTATAGATTTTATTCTTACATATTTTTAAAATAATATAGATAACCTATTCATTTTTTTACGTCAACCTGCCTAACTCTTATTTTTCTAATTTTTTTACTACTTAAGGGCCTTATTTTTCCATGATGATCCTGCACATACCAACATGTAAGAATATTTTGATGCATCTTGGTAGGCATCCTATAGATCTAACACATCCTTCTAGTCTACATCACTTGGAATATATAACTAGCCACTTAATTCTTCCAACTAATTTAAGAAAAACTAATTTAAGAAAAGGTAGTGAATTCCTATCTTCCAAGTTAAAGAAGCTCCATAAATAAAGAAATCAGTAGTAAAAAAACCTACAACCTGATATGATCAACATAGAGAAGTGTGTAATACTAGACTTCTTAACATTCAAAAGATAAATGGAATTTCCTTAACACCAAGTAGAGCTATCCAAAAAAGCTAACTAAAAACACAAACGTGCTTCTGCACAAAATGGCCTAATGGTTGGTTGTAATAGAAGTCAAACTATCAAAGTAACAACATTGATCAAGTTGACATATATGCATCATTTGGATAAACAACTGAACCATTTATGTGCATGAATAAATAGTAGAAGGATGTAGATGAACTCAATTGATCTAACTTTATGCCTCTTCAAAGGCATTCCTCTTGAATCTCTAATATCAGGTGCTTGAGACTTCCCTATAGCTCTTACCTTTTGTCACCACCTTTCCTATTAACTGTTAGACTTGTCTCCTTTTTCCTTATCTACATCTCTGGCTTTGGCTTCTAATTATCCCATGTTTTACCTTCCTCCCCTTTAGAACCTTCTTCTTCTTCTTCGTCCTCATCTAACTCCACAAGAGATTTATCTTTTGAACCTTCCTCATCTGAATTCAAATTATTCTTCTACATCAGAGGGTTCATATCCTTGATTTGACTCTTCTGAATTATCAGAATTAGAATCATTAGCTTCCATATTCAAAAATTCCCAACCACCATCTTCAATAAATTTGTCTAGATCATCAGTAATAGTCTTCAAAATTGGCCGCCAGTTCAAGTTCATTGTGCGATCATAATACTTTATATCCATGGTGTTCAGTCATTCCTTAATGCCATCAAGTGAAGATTGAGGAATGTCGTCAATGTGGAGTACATCCCATTTGAAGTCTTTGCAAACAATAGCCATATCAAATTCCTTTTTCCCAAGTCCTACTCTCTCAAGGTTAACAATCTCAATCTCACTAATAGTGATTACTAAGAAAGGTAATTCCACCAAATCTACCAAATAGTTTACCATAGGAACAATAAAAGCAGAGGCTTTGAAAGGAAATCCATGAAAACCAAGCTCTCTAAAGGGTACATTGAACTCTAGTTCAAAATATTTTAGATGAGGCTGCTCCAATAGCTCTCTTACTTGCTTGACAAATCCTTGAAACTCTTCATTGATTTTATTTGTCTTGTCCCTCTCTCATTGTTCTTCCTCAATTTCATCAGGATCATACATTGACCTTCTTGCCCCTCCTAAGTTTTGGACCACATCCATTACCTCCACATAATACTGGACATCCTTGGTCTTCTTGGTTCCCATGCCATGATATGGTTATGCAAGTGAAAATGAAGTAAAGTAATCACCCCCTTCTCCACTAGCTGTAGGAATGCATGCTTAATGTTGTGATACATGATGTCAGCTCTCTCTTCTGCTCTCATGGTTGAATACTAAAATCCATTATGGTGGGCCTCTAGAAATCCAATCATCTTTCTTCCTCTTCTAGAACCAAATGTTGGCCTGATCCACAAGTTTGCTAGCCTAATTGCCTTTGTTTTTGAAAGCTAAAGTTTCTCCCGAGTCACCAATGTAGCTATATCTTCCTTTTTAGACTCTTTCATTGCTATAGGCAATTAGCACGTGATTCATTAACAATCTCAATCTCACTAATAGTGATTACTAAGAAAGGTAATTCCATCAACTCTAACAAACAGTTTACTTTAGGAACAATAAAAGAAGGGGCTTTGAAAGGAACTCCATGAAAACCAAGCTCTTTAAATGGTATATCAAACTCTAGTTCAAAATATTTTAGATGAGGCTGATCCCATAACTCTCTTACTTGCTTGACAATTCCTTGAAGCTGTACATTGATTTTATTTTTCCCATCCCTCTCTTGTTGTCCTTCCTTAATTTCATTATGATCATACATTAACCTTCATGACCCTCCTAAATTTTGGACCACATCCATTACCTCCACATTAAATTGGACATCCTTGGTCTTCTTGGTTCCCACACCATGATATGTATATGCAAATGAAAATCAAGCAAAGTAATCATCTCCTTCTCCGCTGGCTAGAAGAATGCATGCTTAATGTTTTGATACATGATATTAGCTCTCTTTTTTGCTCTCATGGTTGAATATTGAAATCCATTATGGTTGGCCTCTAGAGTTCCAATCATCTTTCTTCCTCTTCCACCAAATGTTGGCCTGATCCACAAGTCTGCTAGCCTAATTGCCTTTATTTTTTAAAGCTGAAGTTTCTCTTAAGTCACAAGTGTAGCTCTCTCTTCCTTTTTAGACTCTTTCATTGCTACAGATATTGTGTGGTATTTAATCATTTGTACCACATGATTGATGTGCTTTGAATCCTTGGATCTAAAGGAAATTTCCTTAACATAAATATTGCTAGGGAATTTCAATGTTGGCATGTAGTTGGCATTAAAGCTTGTACTTGGAACATTGAAAATTATCCTTATATAAGAATCCCCTCCATCTTGATGGTGGATACATGAAATGGAACCATGATGCCATATATGGGTACTAGAATAGCATCATTTTTAGTATCAACCTCAATCATGACCTCTCTAGAAATGGGGATATCTTCCACTTTTTTGTATGATTTACCATCTTAGTGGATAGATTGGAAGAGCCATGTCCATCTCCTGTACCAATTCCCCCTACATCCAATCTCCTTGTAGTCTCCTCATTCTTTTATAGAGGGTTGGCACTTAAGGTTATGTAATAGAATTTACAGTTGATAGTTAAATTGTATAACAATTTTTTTTATGATCTTTACTAATGTTTATTAGAATTGTTGCATGTTTTACATCATTAGAATCACATATTAGATATAATTTTTTTGAAATTTTATTATGGTATGTGCACTTTGATATGATGTAATATGATTATGGTTTCGTCTTATATGTTTCAATATTATATATATAACAAAAAAATAAATTGTTGCATGAAATAAATAATAACTTTTCATTTTAATTTTTTTTTTGCAGAACACAAGTCTTCCAGAAGACCAAGATGACCATCATCATGATATAGATCCAAAAAATATTGGTTATGTCAGTACAGATCACATGGTAGAGGATGATGATGATGCAAATATGGAAGACACCTAGGTCAATGACAATGATGATGATGACAATGACAACGATGAAAAAAAAACATTATGATGATGAACACAATGGTGGTGATGATGATGAGGCAGTTGTTGGTAGTACCCAGTGACATTCATGATCATATAGACTATGTCATGGATCATTGCTAATATATTATTATGATGATGATGATGATGATGATCACAATGGTGGTGATGATGATGAGGTAGTTGTTGGTAGTACCTAGTGACATTCATGATAATATAGACTCTATCATGGATCATTGCTGAAATATTGTTATGCTTCCTCTTTTCATGGTTACTATCATAAGTATCATTTTCACAACCTACAACACCATATTATTGAGTTCTATCATATTGATATTTTTCATTTTCACTTATATGATTTGGACATGTATCATCTTGACTTGTATCAATTTGAGTTAAATAAATTATCATTTTTACTAATATCATTTGTACATGTATCATTTTGACTTATGTCGACTGTTGGACATGTATCATTTTCACATGTTATTGATCTATTGGCATATTTTACTTTCACTTTTTTTAGTTATATATGACGATGATCTTATCAGTATTGACTTGTCAATTTATATATATTAAAAGTGGTCAATTATTTTTGGATGGATATTTATTATGTGTGATGATTTTAATTTACTGCTCAGGATGGATGTTGTCAAATTCAATTAAATTATAGATATTTGACTCACTTTTTTTAATCATAGATGATGATCATGTTATAATAATTATCTTGTTATTTGATCATATGAGTTAAATAATTAAATTAATTACTCTATAATCATATGATTTATTTAAGAGACATCATATATTTAACTAATTAAATTGAATTAAAACATATTAAATTAATAAATGAAGCAAACCAAGAAGAATTTTTAGAAGTAAAAAATGAAGCAATAATGGAAGCCAAATTAGAAACAAACCAAAAGAAATCTTGGAAGCAAAATTGGTAGCAAAACTAGAAGTAAACCTAGAAGCAAAACTGGGAGAAAAACAAGAAGCATATTTTAGAAGCAAAACAAGAAGCATTTCTAGAAGCAAAGAAGGAAGCAAGAATGGAAGCCAAACTAGAAGCAAACTAGAATTAATCCTAGAAGAAAAATTGGAAGCAAAATCGGAAGAAAAACTAGAAGGAATACAGGAAGAAAAACTGGAAGCAAACCTGGAAGCAAAATTGGAAGCAAACCGAGAAGCAAAATTGGAAGAAAATTTTGAAGAAATTTTGGAAGCAAAACTAGAAGCAAAATGAGAAGAAAAATTGGAACCAAAACGTGAAGCAAAATGTGAAGCAAATCTAGAAAAAAAACTTGAAGCAAAACTTGAAGCAAACCTAGAAGAAAATTTGGAAGCAAAATTGGAAGCAAACCTAGAAGCAAAACTAGAAGCAACATTGGAAGCAAAACGAGAAGCAAAACTGGGAGCAAAACTGGGAGAAAAACTAAAAGCAAAAATGGGAGCATAACTAGAAGCAAAAATGGAAGTAGAAATGGAAGCAAAAATGGTAGCCGAAATGGAAGGAAAACCAAAAGCAAAACTAGAAGCAATACTCGAAACAAAACTAGATGTCACATTGGAAGCAAGAGTCGACGCAAAATTAAAAGCAAACTTGGAAGCAAAATTGGGAGCAAAACTAGAAACAACAATGGGAGCAGACATGGAAGCAAAACTAGAAGCCAACTTGGGTGCCAATCTAGGCACTATTTCTGATTCTAACTTTTGGTGCTATTCCTGACATTAAAGAAGATGTTATTGCCGACACCAAAATTTTGACATAAAATCTAGTGCAAAATTCGGTGCAAAAGTTGGCGTAATAGATGACGCAAAATCAAGCGATGAAACAAAGAAACAAGTTTTCACTGAATTTTGTATTTTTCAAAAATATTAAAATGATTCTAATGCTACTCAGGATGCAATTAAGGATGTAGAATGCATTTTTTTAGTTTTTTGAATGATATGCAAGGAAAAAGTGAAATCTAAACAAAGCTTTCACTAATGCAATATGAGAAGTCCTAGAATGCAAAAAAAAATAATATCCTAATTGAATGTTCATGCAAATGTAATCTAGGATGCAATATTCGAATGAAATCATAAATGCAAAGTGTTCAAAATGCAGGTTCACCAAAATGAACCGTAGATTTTTGGCTCCTTTGCACTTCTCTAGCTCTTCTAGGGTTTTTCACCTAAAAGGAGAGAGCTAGGGCCAAAAATGCTAAGGGGTTCATTCAAATTATGTTATGTGTGATGTTATCTAAGATAAATGAAGAAATATAAATGCAATTAAGTGATTTAAATGAGTGATAATGAATGCAAAACTAAGATTTAAGCTATGTTTAAAACCACACTATGATATGCAAACAATGAACGAGAAGATGAATGAATGCAAAATAAAAGAGAAAGGCTGAATTAGAGTCCACCTAGGCAAGATTTGAGGAATCTGGAATGTTTTGAATGTTGTCTGAAGCTACTGAAAATCAACAATGGGACTCATTCACCCAGGGTGGCGAATTAGTCTTACTTCTAGTGAAAAACTGTTTGAAGCAAGTTTCTAACTATCAGGATCTAGAATCTAACAAAATCTAGATTTTTCAGTCTTAAGGTGGGACTGATACGCCACTGGTGGCGAATCAGTCCTCTCCCAAAATTCTAAGAAATTAGGAGACAACTCTGCAACACCATATTTGGAAATGTCTACCTATTGAGTTGTCGAAGTCAATTCTATAGGAAACAAATAGAAAACCTTCTCCAAGCTTGAAATAGAGTTGATTTGACTTGAGGCACCTAGTTGACTTGTTCACCACTCTTCAATCAGCTAAAGACCTGTTAAATCTACATACAAAGATCTGCAAACACACATGCAAGAGGGGGAAAATGGTTGAAGGTTAGCAAATAGGGGTTTTCCTTGGTCAAACCCCACTTTGGTAATCAAACCCTTAATGAAATAATGGAATGGAAGAGAATGATAAACTAACAACATACAAATGTTATTAACTTACCAAACCCTTGATGATGCAAATTTGAAGTGGTTTCAATGGATGCTCTAAAATTCTTGAATAATTCTTGATGAGATTTTGTAAGATGCTTGAATGCTTGAGATTGCTTGAATAAGTTAGGAGATGTAAAATAAGGAGAAAATAGTTATTTATACAATCTTGTGCCTTAGTAACCCGTTCATACCTCATCACAGGCTGTCATCAAGTGATTTTGAATAAAAACCCATAAGGAAATTTTTAAAATTTTGAATTTGGAGCCAAGGGGGACTCATTCACCACCCATGGCAAATGGGTCCCACCTAGGACTTGAAAATGGGTATTAGGAATTATCTTGTATTTAATATTGTTTATCAAGTTTACATTCAAAAATTCACTTAATTAAATCTTATAAGGGAATAAAGGGGTCAAATAAATCATAAGAAAGGGGCAAATGGTGAAGTTGTGCCTAGAAAAATGTGAAATATTGTTACAAGACTTTACAACACTTCAAAATAGGGCTTGATAAGTGATGAAAAGGTGATTTTTAGGTAAATTGTAATGGATAAGTTGATAAAAGTGTAGAAATGCTTTACAACACTTCACAACACCTTCACAAGACGTCATAATTTGAATTTTAGTACCTAAATATGCATGTTCAAGCCAAGTTACAACATTAAATCAAAGCAAAATAGATCAAACATCATGAAACAAGACCTAAAAGGCCATGAAAATAACAAATGGCCATTTTTCTATGGCACAACTTTTTTAGAGGATCAAGACCTGAATCTAATCTTCAATCTTAGCTTTGTCTTCTCAACCTAGTTTTTGGATTTGAAATGCTAAATTCTACTTTGTAGGTGTCCTTCAATGGTATTGTAAACAAGGTGACAACATTGATGATTGCACACTTGACAACTTATTTCCAATATTTCTCCTTAGAGGTTCTTTAAAGTAGATTTTCAAATCACACACTAAAGAGAGGGAAAATTTTGGTTTTGTTAGTGGAAAGGGGTTTTCCCTGGTCAAACCCTGTTTTGGTAATCAAACCTTGTAATGAAATCAAATAGAAAGGAGGAATGATGAATGAAAAAAATAATATGTTGCAACTCACCATATGGAGTGGCTCCAATGGATGTAGATCTTGACTCTTGCTTGAATGTTGTAGATCTTGACTTGGGTACTTGCTTGAATCATGAAACCCTACATCACAAGTTTTATCTCAAACACAAGCATGATGCATGTTGACTTTGACATGATGCTTGATACTTGAATAATGCTCCAAAACACTTGATAATCAGCTCTTGACTATTCTTAAATGCTCTTGTGAACACTTGAATTCTCTCATGAACACAAATTTTCTATAAGGAATGCACTCATGAAATTCTTAGGTCACTTGATTGCTTGTTAGGTGAAAATGAGTGAAATAACCTTGCATTTGTAATTCTTTATATGCCAAATTTCTCAAAATTATAGTTTACTACAAGCTGACATCAGATCTAGGTGAATAAAATCCCACCAAGAATTTGAATTTAATTTAATTTCAAGCCACATGAGACTCATATGCTAGAAGTGGTGTATGAGTCCCATTAGGCTAGGCTATTGGACACATTTTTCAAGAAAATCTTAGATTCATGTGAAATTTGAATTGGGGCCCCAAACTTTGGTGGGACCCATAACCCCAAGGTGGCGTATGAATCTTAGATCGCTAAATCTAGGCCATACAATCCAAAAACACCTAAATTATGATTGGATGTTCTATGTATGGATTATCCTCATAAAGATACATTAATTAAGGCTTGTGGATGCAAAATAAGGCCAAATAAGGCATAAAGAAGCCCAATTAATAATGAAAACCCTAAATTAGTGTGAAAGTGTGGTACAACACTTTACAACACCCTAGATAAGGTACAATTAAGTTCATTTAGATTAGAAGGATGCAAGACCTAGTGTGAGTGTGTTAAACACATTACAACACTAAATCAAGGCAATATTAACAAGGAGGGCCTAACACAAGCACAAAAATGTAGAGGGATACATTTTTCATTGCCACAATTACATTCATCAAAAAATAGTCAACTATCTTCCATAAATTTCGAAAATTATAATTTGTTTATGTAATTTTATTAATCAATTTTGATTACTAACCTATAATAAAAGTATTATATTATTCAAATTGATTAAGACGCTACATAGACAATTGGATATGTAATCAAAATATGCTTACATTTGGGTGCAAACCATATTGATAAAGTTTTAAGACATTCCATAGGAATCCATCAAATCAAGCCATGGAATAATCCCCATTAGTACTAGAAAGCATGCCTTTGTCATCAAAAAATGTATCTAAAAAATTATTTTCCTTTCCCTTCATATTTAGATTAGTTAAGATGGTGTCCAAATAAACCATATATGAGTCTTCCAACTCAATACGTGAATGGATTCTTCTAGGTCAAACCTCTTAGCTGGTTGGATTATCAATGATGAGTGATATCAAAAATAAAATATATCAATAGATAGGATGCTATAAGATTATGACATGAATATGCTTTTTTATTTCCCTTTCCTAATCAAAGTATTCTCTAATAATTATGTTTGACATCTTCTTATGTGTTAGTTGTACATTGAATATCTTTGAATATTGCGACATAGAAAGATACCATAGAAGAATGTGCCAAATATGTTGAATGGCAACTAGAAATATAAACTAAGAACATAACATAAAGTTCATAATTAAAAAATGCAATGACACTATTAATCCAAAGAGAATTAAAATATAGTCCCTACTCAAATTTATTTGGGATGCTAATTTTGTTGAAAATAAGTTGATTTATAGATTGTTTCCTTGAAATTTTCTATTTAAAACATAGAGGAATTGATTATAAAAGTGATAGGAAATGAAAAGAAAAAATATATATACTAGTGGTCGATATGATATCCATATGACAAGTTAAACAAAAAAAATTCCTTCTCAAAACCATGCAATTGAATACAAGTAGTTTTCATATATTATCAATAAATTGCCAAAAAAAAAATTGCATTGCATTTAATTTCAGGTTTTGCAAATATTGTACTATTTAGAATAGGCAAAAGATAAATATTACATATTAATAAAAAAATCAGTGTGAATTGTCTTCCATAAATTTCAAGAAAATGAAATTGGATGCACTATCCTATTAATAAATTTTGCCTCCTAACCTCTAAGAAAAGCATTATAGGATTCAAATTCATTAAGCTAGATCATAGATAATTGGTTCCACAATAAATAAATAAATGTTTAAATGGGGGCACACACCATATTGATAAAATTTTAAGACACTTTATATATATCCATTAAATCAAGAAAAGATATATCTTTATAAATACTAGAGAGCATGTCTTGTCAAAAAAACATGTTTTCCTTTGACATTTTGGTATTTAGATCAATTAAGGTGGTGTCCAAAGACACCATATAAGAGTTTACCAGTTCAATATGAGAATAGATTCTCATAAGTCAAACATCTTGACAAGTTGGATGAAAAATTATGAGTCCTATCAATGAAAAAACATATCAATAGATAGATGACTAGACATGATTATGATGTGGATATGCTTTTTATTGTCCTTTAAAAATGAAAGTGTGGTATAAAATTCTCTTTGATGTCTTCTTATCCATTAATTGTATGTTGAATGTCTCTCAATACCATGACATAACAACATATCATAGAAGCATGTGATAAATTAGCTCACAATTTATACTAGAAAGAGTGAGAATATCAATTTTTGAATTTGATAATTTAAATTTTAATCTTCTGTAATTTTTAGTCTTTTTTAATTTATTTTTAATTGTATACTTTAGAAACGAATAGAATAATCACATAATTAAAAAATGTAATATTATACTATAAATATAATAAATAGTATAATATTAAAGTAAGAAAATTTTATAATATTGAATGTTTTGGATAATCAATATTAAAATATATGATTATTATACAAATATTATCATTGAAATTTCATTGTGAAAATATGGTACACAACGGTGTACATGGATTCTGAGCTCTGTGAATGAGCTCCAAGCTCCCTAGATTCAATCTCCACCTTTCAAAATTTGAACTTTACAACACTTTAACAAAGTAGTAGGTTGGCATTGGATAACTAAGGCTTGCCTTTTTAATCGAGTCTCTAGAATGCACTTGAAAATGAGAAACTATAAAGTATATATAGTAAATCCAAAAAAAACATTCTCATTGTAGAAATCTAATGTCCTTTAATAAAAAAACAAATTGAATAGATAGACAATAGCCATCACGTTGGTTTGAATTTCTTCGTATTCAACGATATATTTTTTTTTATATTGAACAAAGTAGATTACAAATAATAAGAGCTACCAGCAGGTCGCTGAAAAGAATGTACATGACAAATCATCACAAAAGAAAAACATAATACCCAGAAGGCTGAGAGTTCATTACATATATTGAGCAATTTTACTTTGCCAAACATTACTAGCTGACTAGAATTGCAACACATGATCTTTAATTTGCTGAAGATGATTCTTGGTTGCCATATTCTTCTTGCATAAAACTAGAAGCTGTGAGAACAAAAAAGCCACTTGAAGAAAGATGTTAGAGTAAAGCCTTAAAGTCTTAGTTGGTTGATGAAAGTCCTTAGAAAACATTGCAAAATATCTAGCTTTCCATATATGCCTCAAAATAACTTGTCTAATAGAATCAGCAATAACGTTGTTGCACATTCTCAAACCAAGGATAGCCTCTTTCCAATTGAGAACATGAAAGAAGATAGCTGGAAAATTATTAAACACAACTAACCATTGCTGCTTAACAAAAATGCAGTCCCAAAATATATGTTTCATATTCTCAGTGCAAAGACAAAATAGACAACTGTTTCACTGAACCATCATACATTTCAATCTATCCCCAACACGAAATTTGCAATGTAAAAATTTCCAAGCCAACACTTACGTAATCAGCGATTGTTGGTAACTTTGACAGATTCTTGAGCTTGACATGGTCATTCAAATGTGTGCAGGCTCAGCCAGAAACACTGGAAACAGTACAGGCTGTAATTGCGAAGCAGCTGTCTATTGAGGTAAAGACCGCTCAGTCAGAAACAATAAATGATCTCAGTCATCATTAATGGTTTCGTCAGCCGGGATAATATTGGATCGCCATTAGAAGGGACGATTCGGAATTTTTACCCCATATGACAGCCGATTAGAAATGATTGGGGCCACCATTTTGTACCAATAGTTTGCCGCTGTAACGATATAATGTAATTCCTCCTGCCACTTCTTAAATAGCACAAATTTTAAAATGAAAATTTTCGGTTTCAGGCCGCCAAGACCTCCTAATACTGGCACTACAGACAAGTTCCAGCTTCCCTTCTTGTACTTGTCAACAGTGATCATCATAAATGTTACTAAAGTTGGACATTTCCACTGCTGTCCATACTGTAAGTGCATCATATCCCGCATTTAATGTTTCTATCGATACCTTTTCAACATTTGACTAAATATATATCACATTTCTGAGAGTATATAGGATGCGTATAAGTATTTCTTGATTGTGGATTGTACTGTGTAATCATTTTTATTATAATGTTTCAACATTTAATCAAGACTGCAGACAGACAGAAATCCTGTACATGACGGTGAGCGTCCATTCCGAGCTCTTTGGGATGCACTCCATTGAATGTTCAAGTTTCACGTTTGGAAATTTGCGGCAACTTTAAGGACTCCAGTTCTGATTTTATACGATTTAGATTTATTAATATTGTTGAAATTAAACTGAACGTTTGTACGATCGTATAGAAAACAACCTAAATTAAATTGATGCTAGTTGGAAATGATAAAAGTTTATAATATAATATTATTTTAGAATATTAAATTTGATGGATTAAAATATTTGATATTGTGATAATATAGAAGAATTTAGTTGTATTAAGATTTGTTTGTTTTAGAATTTTTTTCAATTTTTTCTTTATACTTCATTTTGGAATTGGAATAGTTTGTCAGCTCTTTTGTGGGTTGATCATGCAGTTTTTGGTCATTTTTTAGGTGCAAATCAACCTTTGATCCATAAATTTATTATTTGATCCAAAATAATATATAAGTCTATTGTCTAAGTTGTCTATTTCTCTACTATGGTGTAGTTGTTAAGAATTGAAGGAATTAAAAAGAACTTTCAGAGATTATTAGATCATAAGGGTCATTTTCTATTTGGTCAATCCGCTTGATAGCATTATCTTTCCATCATAAAAACAACCAAAGATAGTTTACTCTTTAACCATGTAAAGTTGGTAGATAATTTATGTAGTTTTAGTGCTTGAAAGTAAAATATTTATAGAATGATGCTCCTTGTAGGCATGGGACTTTCATTGAATAACTAATGATGAATTAATTGACATTGAGTAAATTTAGTTATCAATACATAGTGTAATGCTACAAATTTCCACCCTAGAAAATTTTCCCATTTATTTACCCTTTCTTTAGAATTACATGTACGATAATGCATAAACTTGATGTCATCTTCTTGATCTTCTCACATGTCCCTATCTTTTTTGCATCGATGGAGGAATATTTTTTGAGAACGCACATACGCTACATGTTGCAAGTATGATGGTGTTGTCATTGATGTCAACAAAATTCTACCAACTGGTGTTTTCATTGTTGTCAACTATGGGATTAAGATGTTGAGGATATTGATAAAATTGTGGAAAAGAGGAAAACAGGTTATGCATGTGCAGTTGAGACCTTGAGGAAATTTTGTGAGTACATGTAGCTAATATTTTATTACAAAGTTTGAAGATGAGTTGGAATGAAGTAATGAGCTGAGATGATGTCTCAAGTACTTGGTTTTCAAGATTTTTTGAGAAAATTAAATAAACAAAGTAAACTATGTTGTGAAATGTTCATAATATTCTCTGGTATTGCGCTCCACGTTCTTTCTGTGTTGATGATATTTCTGTACGGATCTTACAGGTTATTCAAGGTTGAAGGAGGTTATTATATTAAGAATTTAGGTTTCTGGATCATTGTATAGTGCAAGATATTTTCACTAGTGTGTGAACCAGTTGTTCAGTGATGTTTTATGTGGTCTGGGAGAAATATATTTTCTCTGCATTTCTCTAATGTTTGGATTTAGGTTGTGTAGATTTAGAAAGTTTCTTATAATGCTTTTATAATTTTTATGTTCAAGTTTCTACTTGATTTGGTAAAGTACAGTGTGAGTTTAATTTTTTAGTATGTAATTAAGGGTTATCACTTGGTCTGAGTTGAAGTATTTGTTGATGCTAGTTTACATGAAGTTTTTTATGAATCTTATGTAGTTCATGGGTTTTTTTGGATTGAGTTCAAGTAAATTATGTTCTCTGGAACTTTTGGATTGATCTAAGGAAGCATGTACTTAATGTCTATGTTATTTTGCACAAGTGTTGGTTGGTCACCTTGTGTTTAACATGATATGTGAGCCTTGCGGAAGTGTGTTGAAATGTGTTGGGATCTATTTGGGTACTAATTATGGATTTATGTAGGTCTCCTTTCATTCATATCCACTGTGGGAATGTTTAGGTGTCAACCTATTTTGAATTTCAATGTATAATGGCTAGTGGTCGACATTGGAGAAAGTTTTTAAGGTAGATCTTGATATAAATATGAATAGTGTTGATGCAAGAGGGTGTGGAAAGAGTAAGAAGAAAGATAGATGCAATATTGTTGCAAGTGATGTGTGTGATGCAAAATTGAGTAGAGTAGTGTGAACTTCATGTTAGGGTTTCTGAAGGTAGTAAGCTAAACGCATCCGATATGTTTCATGTGAGACTACAAAAGTGTGTGAGAGATTGTGGTAGACTCTTTGTTGCATTGAGAAGTGCTTTCTCTATGTAACATTCTTATTTTATCTTCTTATTTTGTTTCTATGGAAGTGAGTCTTGGTTGTGATCCTTTTTGGATAGTGTGTCCTATTTTGGCAGTGATCCCCTTTGTACCAATTTTGTTTTTACTTATATTGGGAGCTAATCCTCACCATGGTTTTTTCCTCATTGGTTTTTCCCCGTAAATCTAGTGTTCTCATGTGTATGGTGTTGTGATTTTAGTTTCTATTATCTACATTTCTTGTTTAAACAATTTAATAGAATAAGGATTTAATGAATGTTGTGGATCTTTTTACTATTAAGGCTTTTGAAGGTTTAATTTGCTACATCTAATTCACCACCCCTTCTAAGTTATCTTGTTCATTTCAACAATTGGTATCAGAGTGAGGTTCCTTGAAGAAGAGCTTAACCACTTGAGGTAGATTCGGGATGGCAAACAAGATTCCTTTAGAGTATCCTAGATTTGATGGCTTAGATTATGCATTCTAGAAAAAAAAGATGGAAGGTTATTTTGGTCAGGGATATGAGATTGAGAACCTGCTTACTGGAATACATACACTCCACCTTTGAATGGTCTAAGTACAAGTGTAGAAATCAAGGTGAATGAGATCAATGCTAGAGCAAGGTACACTATTGTGAATAGTCTTTCAAATATTGAATTAGTTAAAGTTATGAGTTTGAAGACTATTAAAGGAATTTTTGATAAGTTAGAAAGAATTTATGAAGGAGATGAAAAAGTCAAATAAGTAAAGATGTAAAATTTGAAGGCACAATTTGAGACCTTGGATATGTTTGAAGATGAAACAATCAAAATCTAAATAAGAATTTGGTCAATGGTGAAAACTACTTCTTGTGGCATCTTAAATAGGTATCATGATGAAAAACTAGCAAATAGGCATCATGTGCAATCCATTACCCTCTTGCACTCTACACTTGGGGTCAAGTTTTATCCATGTTATCCTACCTACCACACCCCACTTTATCCCTCATTTCCTATCCATTATCCTATCTAAATCAATCCCCCCATTTCCCTCCTTTGATCTTGAGAAGGCTAAGGATCTGCATATACATCATGCATTATATCCTTCCATCTTTCTTTTCCTATCAGTATCATTCATTCCATAACCCCCATCCTATCCATCTTCCCTTCCTATATTTGATCTTGATGAAGAGCCTATGGGTCAAACATTAATGCATCCATATCCTATCAACTTGATCTTGATAATCCTATCCATATCCTCCATACTCATATCCTATCTAAATCTTCCCCCTTTTCACCCAAAATCATGATAAATCTAGGGGTCAAATATCAATGCATTCATATCCTATTTTCATTATCCTTCCATATCATACATCACTCATCATCTCCAATCTATGATGATGAGCCCAAAGTATGCTCATAATTTGAGTATCATGGTGTACTTTTAATACCCTTGCTTTTGTTGTTCATGGTTGTTTAAACTCTTTAGAAACCTTTTATTGGGGGATATCCTGTAGCAATACACTTTTATATTCTTGCAGCCTATCATGTTGATATGTCTATATTTATTACCCTAATTGACTTTCCAAATGACTGTATAACGCATGTAGTTTTTGAATGATGAAGTAAATTTGATATGTGATTAATAAATGAATATCGTGTAAGTTGCCATGCATGTTTCCGTTCACTTCTATTGCCTTGTGTTTCACAGGTTGTTGAAGAAAGTATGATCGAGTCAAGCACAGCTGATCTCGACCTTGCAGTAAAGTCCATTTCTTGCACGACTTCGAGGAAGTTATTCTGGCGAAGACTCTTTGACCAAAATTGTTGGGAAGGAATTTAAATGTCAATTAATTTGGAAAGAGTGGAATGCTGAATTCTCTCTCTGAATCGTGTTGAGCGGATAAGTTCATTTATTTAGTCTGTTCCTCATTCCTGGATGCATTTACATCCACTTCTTTCTCTGTTTGGGTTAGTTAGTTAGTTGTTTTCCTGATTTAAATAAGTGTTCCTCCTGCGCGAGTGAGCAAGCATAGTGAGATAGAAAGGATATCATGTAAAAGTTAGTATGATAATAAAAAGAAGAGTCTGTATGACAAGAGATAGAGTTTTTTGTTAGTTTTCATATGAACAGAACAATGTACACCATTATGAGTTTATGAATAAAATTTGATGAAGTTTTGAGTTCAGTACTTGCATAATTAGTTGATGCTTGCTAAGGGGGGCCCACTTAGTAAGTCTGTAGTTAGTTAGTTAGTTGTTCATTTTTCTATTGATCATAACTTAGATTTCATTTTTTAAGTTTCTATACAAACCCAGTCTTATATTGTTCCTATAGCATCGGGAATCCATCTCTGTGTTTGTTCCTATAGCATAAGGCTAGTTCATAGTTTGTTTCTCAGTCGTAGCTATTATGATTTCCACTTTGGTTAAAGTATGGTTGAGTTTAGAGAACTTAGCATTACCTTCTTGTAACGTAGGTAGAATTCTTTCCAAGTATTTATTTCCATTAAGTTGTGACTGAAACTAGTTCTTAGTGCACATACAGTGCCGCTCCATTTCAAGTATACGTTCCCTGGTTTGACAAGTAAATGAACGACCATGAAAAGATATTAGTCGTCTGCTGGAATGTCCAATTCCCAGGATAGGTTTTGCCATGATTTTCATATCCTTTTGTATGGACTCATTTTTGGCCGTTGCCATGATGGTGTCAAGCTAAGAACCCCGCCGTGGGTTATTTTGCAAGAGTTTAGTCTGTTATTCAAGAATTTTCAAAATCCTTCAATTCACCATTCATTCTATTGCATGCATAGAAGAAGAGACACTCTGGGAAGATTCCTTCCTGACCTTCCAGCCATTGATAATAATCCTAAACTAGCTTATAATCTATTTGAGGATGAAGGAGACCAAGATATCAATCCATTTGCTGAAAACTTGTTTGTTGAATTGCCATTTGACCTAGCTGATGAAGAACCTAAGGAAAATCCATTTGCTCTGATACTCCATCAAGAAAATATGGCACATAATCCACCTAATCCACCTCCTGCTTTTGAGTTTCCCATTGTTTCCCAACAAGATATTGATAACCTTAAAAATATTCCTTCTTCATTACTTCCCAAGTTCTATGGCCTAGTTACAGAGGACCCAAAATTTTGTTTGAGCTCTGATATCCCCATCCCGCTAAGCATTACACCCGTGATGCTCATAGGTCAAGTTGTTTCCTTCCACTTTGAAGGAAGGAGCCCTTAGATGGTTCATGAGTTTGGGAAGAGGTGTTGTTGATAGTTGGGCAGCCATGCAAACAAAATTCCTCGAGAAATATAAGGAATATTGTAAGAGTGGTAGTAAGGGAGATGATATATTCATAATTCAACAAAAGGAGGATGAAAGCTTGGAAGACTATATCTCAAGATTCTTGTTTTCCTTGAAAAAGAATTCAAACCATACTCTCAATGAAGAATCTCAAAAACTAATTTTTCTAAGGGGAATCAGTGATACCTGTATAGATGCCCTGGACCTAATGGGAGGAGGTGATATAACCCAACTGCCTTGGGATGATATCAAGAAAATATGTCTTAACTACTCTCGAGCAATTGTTAAGAAAGGTAGAGGTCATCAAGCCATAGTGGGAAAGTCCTCTACTAATGGAGTTTCACGGATGGAGATCAGAATTTGCTAATGATTTCAAGTGATATCATAAACAACATGGCTACACAATTAGATACTATGCAAGCTCGAAGAAACATAAGGAAGTCAAGCAATCTTATTGAGTTTTGTCCACATTAAGTGGACAAAAGAAACTGACTGATGCAAGATGGTGGCTAACCTGGAGGCTACGCAGCTACCTAATGACTTTAAGGTGGTAGAAAGTGATGATGACCAAGTATTCTTCATTGCACAAAGGTGACCATGGGCTCAAAGACAAGGTATGCCTCAAGATCCTTTAACTTTTGGTAATCTTTATTCTAATTACAATAACTAGTAAGCAACCTCGCATATGGCTCCATCACAACCTTGAATACTACTCTCAACCTCACCGGGTTTGCCATCAAAATTCTCAATGGTAAATTCTCAAGGAGGTTGGCGTGCCACTCAATAAGGACAATGGACTCCACCCACTGCAATTGGCAACAAAACCCTCAATGGAGAAGTCCGCAACAATGGCGTAATCCAATCCCTCTACCTCATGTATCCCTCGGGACAGCCAAACTACAGCCTCTCATTCCACCTCCAACAACACTTTACAACAAATACTGGCCTCCAAAACAAACGCCATGCCTGCTCAACCATTGCCAAATCCTATTAATAAGAAAGTATAGTAAGTCTATTTTGTTAATCCTAATCATCAACCTACCTATGCTCTTAACCTGAATAATATTAATTTACATTTAAGAATTGTGCTACCCACACCATCTCCTCCCATAATCTCAAAATTACCATATGAGGAGACTGAGCAAGAAGAAGATACCAATGACCAAGCCCAACCAAATGAGCCAGTTTAGATTTAGATTCCATCATTGCCTAAGGCATCTGATAAAGTGTCCCCTCCTTTTCCACAAAGGTTGGAAGGTGAAAATGTAAAAAAACAAGAGGAACCTACCTTTGACATCCTTGACCAGCTAAAGCATATATGTGTGAAAATTCCCTTGTTCCAAGCAATCAAAGAAGTACCTATCTATAGTAAGGCCATCAAGGAGGCATGTTTGAAGAAACCAAGTAAGAAAAAGAAAGACCCTCAAACTGTCCATGTCATAGGCCAACTCTCTGACTTAATGTTAGGGAAGCTTAGCATCCCAAAATATTTAGATCTAGGAAGCCCTGTTGTGGAGATCAATATTAATGGGTTGCAAATTAAGAATGCTTTAGTAGATCTTGGTGCAGCTATCAATTTCATGACAAAGGACCTGGTTGTAAAACTTAATATTTCAGACCTAAGGGCTACACCTACAATATTACAGCTTGCTGATAGCTCGACTGTCAAACTTGATGGGGTAGTTGAAGACCTGGTAGTCACCTTGGATTCCTGGGAGTACCCTGCTGACTTTATGGTCTTATCTCCAAAGGCATCATTGGGGGTATACCCTGTCATAATAGGAAGGCCTTGGTTGGCTACTGTTGATGCTTACATTGGTTGTAGGTCAGGTAACATGACAATATCTGATGGATATAGCACAAAGAAGCTTACCCTCTATTCTCCAGCCCTGCCCCAACTTGAGTCTAGAGAGGTTGTTTGGCCAGATTTGGGAGAAGAGGAGGAAGTGAACTCCGTGGCCAATTTAATGATGATTATCAGAGAGCCTTTCATTGCACAACAAGAAGAAGAAGATATACTGTCTAATATCCTACTGAATAACTATGGTACCGAATAATTTCATTGTGAAAAAATTCCATGTTCCTTGTAGACTATTCTTCTTCTATCTACATCAGCTCATTATCCTATAGCAATTGATTGCTTACACACCTTGCTACCCCACAAGGTAGACATGCCATTTCTGTCTGAAGTATCTATGGTAGATTTAACCTCCCAAGTTGAGGTAGCTGCAGGAAAAACCTTGAGCATTAATAAAAACCTCACCAGTGAGCAACAAGAATCTATGATCAAAATGCTTACCAGTCATAAGTCAGCTTTTGCTTGGGACTATGGTGACATGAAGGGTTTAGACCCAAAACTCTGTACACATTGCATATACATTAACAATGAATTCAGACCTGTCAGGTAGCCTCAAAGAAGAATCAATCTAGCTTTGAGAGAAATTGTTAATGAAGAATTGCAGAAAATGTTAACTGCTAGCTTTATCTACCCAATTTCGGATAGTCAGTGGGTTTCCCCATTGGTTATTGTTCCTAAGAAAGGAGGAAAATGGAGGGTATGTGTAGATTACAGAGAGCTCAACTTGGCAACAAAGAAAAATTACTTTCCTCTTCCATTCATTGATCAAGTTCTAGATAATTTAGCTGGGAAAAAGTACTTCTCATTCTTAGATGGCTTCAGTGGATACAATCAAATCAAGATTGCTCCCGAGGATCAAGAAAATACTACTTTTACTTGCCCTTGGGGAACGTTTTCCTATTTAGTTTTTCCTTTTGGTATCTGCAATGTACCTGCAACTTTTCAAAGGGCAGTCATAAGTATTTTCTCAGACATCTCATATGATTGCATGGAAATATACATGGATGACTTTACTACTTATGGTACAACATTTGAGGAAGCTCAATCCAACTTGGAGAAAGTACTACAGAGATGTGAAGATCACAACCTATCGTTGAATAGTCAAAAGTGCTTCATAATGATGCAGGAGGGAATAGTACTTGGTCACCATATTTTCGCTGCAGGAATATAGGTTGATCCTGTTAAGATTGAGGTCATCTCTAATCTACCATTTCCTGCCAAGCATAAAGAAGTAAGGAGCTTTTTTGGCCATGCTGGATACTACAGAAGATTCATCAAGGACTTCAGCCAAAAAGCAGACCCCTTATACAGTCTGCTGAAGAAAGATGCAGATTTTTCTTGGACTGAAGAATGTGAAAAATCATTCCTTGATTTAAAAGTCGCCCTTACACAGGAACCTGTTCTGAAAGGACCTGATTGGTCACTTCCATTTCATATTCATACTGATGCATCAGATTATGCCATTGGAGCAGTGTTAGGGCAGAAGGATGGATCAACAGAACATGCACTTTACTATATAAGCAAAAATCTGCAAGGGGCTAAATTCAACTACACTATTACATAAAAAGAAATGTTGGCAATCATCTATGCCCTCAATAAATTCAGGCATTACATCACTGGTTATCAAATATTTGTCCACACTGATCATGCAGCAATCTGGTATCTCATGAACAAAAGCTCAATATCCGGGAGACTGGCCAGATGGTTATTGCTGATGTAGGAATTTGACATTACAATTGTGGACAAGCCAGGTAAAGCCAATGTGGTTGCTGATTTCCTTTCTAGAATTCAAAGGCAAGATGACTCTGCACTTATTGAAGACTCATTTTTTGATGAGCACCTGTTTGTAATCAAGGTTATTCACCCATGGTATGCGGATATAGCAAATTATCTGGCCATTGGAAGAACTCCTCAATTCTCCCCTAAGGAAAAAAGATTATTAGCAAAGAAAAGCTTTAACCTTTCTTGGATTGCAGATTGCATGTTTTATATAGGGCCAGATCACGTTATGAGGAGATGTGTACAAGAGGAGGACATTCATGATATATTACATGCAAGCCATGATGAGCCATGTGATGGACATTTTGTTGCCAAAAGAACAACAATTAAAATTTTAAATACTGGCTACTATTGACCAACTCTGCATAGAGATGCAGCCAAATATACCAGAGATGTGACAGATGCCAAAGGATGGGAAGACCAACTCGATTTGATGAGATGCCTCTATTTCCACAAGTTGTTGTTACACCCTTTGATAAATGGGGATTGGATTTTGTGGGACCAATTGATCCACCTTCCAATGGTAAGTCCTACATCCTTGTATGCACAAATTATGTGACAAAATGGGTTGAGGCTAAACCTATGAAACATGCTAGGGATAATAAAGTAGCTGAATTCCTCTATGAAGAAATATTCACCAAGTTTGGTGTCCCTAGGGAGATAGTGACAGATCAAGGAGCACAATTCACTTCTACACTTATCACAGCCTTAGTAAATGAATACAATATAAGGCACAGGAAATCAACTCCTTATCATCCCCAGGCCAATGGCTAGGTTGAGGTCACCAATAGGGACATAGAGGCCATTTTGACTAAAACTATAAATTTTCATAGGAAGGACTGGGCCGTAAGGTTACCAGAAGCTATATGGGCCTACCCTACTACATGGAAGACTACTAAAGGATGTACACCTTTTGAAATGGTGTATGGTAAAATAGCTATGATGCCAATAGAATTCAAACATAAGACTCTAAGAACATCATTAGAGATGGACATGGATTTAAAAAAAGCACAAAAAGACAGAGTCATGCAGCTTAATGCTTTGGATGAGCTCCGCAAGAATGCCCTGCAACACATTGAGATGATACAAAATTAGAGAATAAGGTGGCATGATAAATACATCAAGGAAAAGAAATTCAAAGTAGGAGATTGGGCTCTACTTTATGACTCACGATATAAGGACAGTCCAAGAAAACTACAAACCAGATGGTTGGGTCCATATGAGATAGAGGAGGTATTCACCAATGGTGTTGTTCAATTAAGGACCATTGATGAGGTCCGATTCAAGCTACTAGTCAATGGGCATCGCCTAAAGCTCTATTCTAAACCCATTGACAAGGAAACATTTCTGAGACAGTTCAAAATTGAGTAGGATAGCAGTGATCCTGCAACCAAAGGAATTGAGCCTAGGCTCAAATTCCCGGGCCATGCATAAAAGTGCATACCAAATCATAATAAAGGGGTTATCTAATAAGATCCCCATTCCATTCATTCACTTCATCCACAATCCGTACTCACTCTCTCTCTTCCACATCATCCACCTGTCATTTTCCATATCATCCACGTTTCTCCGTGTCATGTATTGCAATGAAGAAGGAGGCCACATCAGATAATTATGGTGATTCTCTCCAGATATGCTCTACTTCACTTTAAGATTGCTTCAGTTACTTTATTTATTGCATTTAATTTAGTATTAATTAACGTGAATAATTTTCTATATGGTTGCCATTTCCTTCGGCTCATTCGCACGATTGAGCACATTTTTCTATGATATTATTTCGCCACGTCCTTATTCTTTCCGCCATAAGCTTGTCTCGTTGTTGTCAAGAACCCTCAAACAACCTTTCCTTCCAACAATAATGAACCTACATGTATTCCGTTTATCCATGATTACTCTCTCCCTAAAAGATTGTATGATCAAGTTGTTTTCCCTATTTTTCTATCACTTTTGAAAAGAGGTTCAAAAGTTTCATTTGAGGGGAGGGATAGAGTGTTGTAGAATTGCAAAAGGGTTCATTAATTGGGTTACAAGAAGTTTAGTTGGAAAAGCCAGGTGAGCATTGCTTAACGCATTTGATTACAGAAAGAAATGGGAGGTCAGCCGATTCGGCATGAGCCTACAGACCATAGCATCCTGCTGCAGGATGTGCTACATGTACCATTATTTAGGCAATATGGGTGGCTCGATTACTTCCTAAAGCTTGGGACTTTTAATACAGACATTGTAGAGGAATTCACAAGGACATTTCATGATGGGGAAGCAAAAGTTAGAGGCATAACAGTCAATGCGTCAATTGATAGAATTGTTGAGGTAACGGGATTACCTCAAGTTGGGGAACCATTTCCCAGAGGAAGAGATGCAAGAAGCGCTAGGGCTGAGTTCACTCAGCCAAATGACCCTCCTCTACAGGTAGATAAGCAAGGTGTGCAAAGAATGAGTCTGCCGCAGGATTGGGTGTCACGGGTAGGGTATATCATCAAATACATAACCTGTGAAGGTAGGTTTTCAGTCCTGCATTCTCATCACTTTAAAATTTTGTCTCATTTCCACCGTGGATTGTTGATGAATATTCCTGACTTTCTTTATAATTTGCTATCCAACAGTGCTGCTGAATTTAAAAAGGGTAGGGTTAACTCTGTATCTCACCACTGCCTTATTAAATTACTTATTGAAAAATCCATTCAAGATGTATCAGGGATGACCTGAGAGGAATTCACGGTCCAATTCAACCCTAAAATTCAAAATGTAGGACCTAGGGGTAAACCTCTTACCTTTAAGCAACGAACCTCCCAATCTGCAGGCCAAACCTTTGCTGCTATGTCCTCTCCTCAGGAATCATCCGATTCACAGGATGATGTTCCACTTTTTGAAAGAACTTCCAAGCAGCTGGCACAAGGTCCTATCAAAATTCATGAGTCGTCTCCCAAGGATAGGAAAGGGAAGTCACCTATTGTAGCAACCCCTGAACCTGCAAAAAGAAAGAAAAAGGAGAACTTATCTGTTCCTGTAGCAAAACCTTCAAAAAAGCATAAAATAGTTCCTACTTCCATAAGAAGGAGCTCTAGGCTCCAGAGCCAGGCATCCCACCAATCACTTAATACTACTCCTGCCGCACCGCCTTCAGATCCTTCTAGTCCTGTACTGAGAGAAGAAGAAACTGTTACCGAGGAGGTTGTGAGAACACCTGAAGGGGCTGGCCTAAATAATTTGGCTGTCGTTGCAGAGTAGCTACAGAAAGATATGGAATGTGATGAAAAGGAGGAAGAGCTGGTTGTGTTTCTGTCATAAGAAGAGCAAGATAAGGCGTATGAGTTTGAAGAAGTACAGGAGACACCTGCGGTGTGCTATAACCATAGACCACCACTCCATGTCACAAACTTTGTCACAGGAATGGCATGTTTTCAAGAACTTCAGTAACAACAGATTGTTTCTGCACTTGAAATTGAGAAACTACAAAGGGTAATCCAGAACAAGAATCTGGAGATTGCTAACTTGAAAGACACTCTTAACCAGTTGGTAGAATTGGTTCCACAACTGATGTAATGTCGTGCAACTTCACCTATCTATGCAATGTATCTCAAGGAGTTGTATTTGAACTTCCAACTAATCAGAGTCTGGCAAGGTAAGAATCCTTCTTTGGATACCTCTAAGGAATTTTATGAAGCATACAGGGATTCACCTCTGCACATCAGGAACCTCCTATGTGAATTTTATCTGCATAATTTGGTTGTATCCCAGGATAAGGAATGGAATCCCTTATGTTATGTCGGTGATATTCATATCAATGCTCTAATCTCCTGGATCACCAATGAAATAAGCAAAGGAGAACAATTTGATAGCCATATGCATGATGAAGTAAATATGCCATTGTCTGTAAGAAATGAATCTAGTAATGGAATGGGCATTTACTTTGATTGGAAGAAATTATGGAGAGATGAAAGAGCCAGGCCACTGATTGAGCCTCTAAGACAAGAGGTATTTTCTCAATACTCCCAAATTATAAACAGTGATTTTAATGCTGCAACCTTGCACATTCAGAATAGATGGGAGCATCTTTCATTCCAACTAAAGAAAGTAGAACCACATACTCCCAATACCTTGTATGCAGCAACCAGAAGGGCAGAGAGGTACATGAGGAATGCCAGAACAAAGAAGGAGAATTGGTTGCCCTTGGTTATGCAGCCGCCTATTCTCCTATGGCCATTATTGGCTATATAGGGAGATAACAACACTTATAAAGAAGTTCTGAAGATAATAGATGGCAAAGGCTAGAGGCAATGCGAGCTCACTTCTGGAGTTTCCAGAATGGTGAATGTGGACAACAACTAAGTGCAGATCTGAGAGAGTTTTCCAGAAGAAAGAATGCTAGACTTGCTTAAGGGTCCAACAAGTAGTTGGTTGAGGGGAGTGAT
>VDFB02303351.1:0-20396 GCA_007258455.2 Sequoia sempervirens
CTAGAGGCATGAATTTTCCCCATAGCCACTTTTTTGTTTGTTTGTGAGTGCATAAAAACTAGTGTATGTATCTTACTTTTTTGGATTTCTCACTCAGTAGACAACTAGTTCCATGGCCCTAGAGTGAGTACACATTCTTTCTTTTTCAAGCAATCAGCCTAGATCTCTTTTCAAAACTAGTTCGATTGATGATTGAAGCTTTATTCAATTACTCTCAACACTTGTGCGTTCCTTTGTCCTTATGTTTAGTTTTTCATGGGATCTTCATCCTAGGGGCATGATCATCCTCCTTGTTTGTTGTATTCCATCTTGCTCAGGTAAGTGCATTTGAACCCTCTTCTCAATGTTCATGGCTACTTTTGTGTGAGGAAGCAAGTTTCTCTCACTAAAGTGGGGGCTAAATGTGTTGTCAAAAAATGGATCCTTGTCATTTTCATGGTCTTTTAGGTCTTGTTTCATAGTGTTGGAACTATGTTGCTTTAATTTTATGATGTATCTTGGCTTGAACATGCTTATTTTGGTGCCACAACTCAAAGAAAGACATTTTGTGAAGGTGTTGTGAAGTGTTGTAAGACAGTTCTACATTCTTCTAGACTCTATTTAATGCAATCACCTAAAAATCACATTTTCATTCACTAAAAAGCACTATTTTGAAGTGTTGTAAAGTTTTTTGACAAGATTTCATGCTTTTCTAGGCATATTTTCACTATTTACACCCTTCTTATTATTTTGTCTCTTTATGCCTTCATATGCTTATATTAACTATATTTTTGGGTCCTATCCCGACAAAGAAAATTAAACACAACATTATTTCTAACACTTGGTTCTAGGTCCCAAGTGGGACTCATTTTTCAAGGGTGGTGAATTAGTCCCCCTTGGCCCCAAATTCAAAATATTTCAAACTTTCCTTCAAGATTTTACTCAAATTCACTTAATGTCAGCCTGTGATGAGGTATGAATAGATAGTAAGCCACAAGATTTGTATAACTATGTGATTTTAACCTCATTTTATAATTATTCACTCAAGTATTCAATATCCTAACACATTCAAGTAATCTCCTCATTCAAACATTTAGTCTTCAAGCAATCAAGCATTTTGCATCATCAATTCAAGCACTTTGGAGTAGCCATTGACATCACTTCATATTTGCATGTTCAAGGATTTGGTAAGTTTGTAATACTTGCATGTTATCCATTTATCATTTCCTTTACATTTCATTCATTTTTATTGGGTTTGGTTAGCAAAGTGGGACTGTTTGATAAAGGAAAACCCCTATTCACTAACCCTCCAACATTTCTCCCCTTTTTGCAAGTGTATTTGCATCTTTGTTTTATATATTTAATAGGTTTAAAGGTATTGAAAAGTGGAATTCATGTCAACTAGGCTCTTCAAGTCAACTCATCATCACACACAACATCTAGGTGAACTAATATTTGACTTGCAGCTTTTGTTTACCATATTTCTTCAATTTCGGCTTCATATTTCATAGTTGTTTGCATATCATAGTGTATTTTCAAACATAGTTTAAATTACACTTTTGCATCCATTTTAAATCATTTTAATCAGTCAATTGCATTTATTTAAGTTCATTTACATTATAAAACATTGCATACATCCTAATTTGAATGTGCATAAGCATTTTAGAACCCCTAATATCTCTCTTTCTAGGTGGAAAACCCTAGGAAGAGAGCCTAGCATTTATGGTTCCTAAAATCTTTGTCACATTTTTAAACAATCTTTGATCATCCTCCTTGTTTTTTGTATTCCATATTTCTAACGTAAGTCCATTCGAACCCTCTTCTTGATGTTGATGGCTACTTTAGTGTGAGGAAGCAAGTTTCTCTCACTAAAGTGGGGGCTAAATGTGCCGTCAAAAAATGAACCGTTGTCATTATCATTGTCTTGTAGGTCTTGTTTCATAGTGTTGGAACTATGTTTCTTTAATTTTATGATGTGTCTTGGCTTGAACATGCTTATTTTGGTGCTAAAACTCAAGGAAAGACATCTTGTGAAGGTGTTGTGAATTTTTGTAAGACATTTCTACATTCTTTTAGACTCTATATAATGCAATTCACCTAAAAATTTCCTTTCCATTCATTAACAAGCCCTATTTCAAAGTGTTGTAAAGTCTTGTAACAAGATTTCACACTTTTCTAGGCATATTTTCACTATTTACACCCTTCTCATGCTTTATTTTGTCTCTTTATGCCCTCATATTCTTATATTAACAATATTTTTGGATCCTATCTTAACAAACAACATTAAGAACATTATTTGTGACACTTGGTTTTGGGTCCCATGCGGGACTCATTCATTGAGGGTGGTGAATGAGTCCTCCTTGGCTTTAAATTCAAAATATTTCAAAATTTCTTTCAAGATTTTACTCAAATTCACTTCATGTCGGCCTATGAGGAGGTATGAATGGATGGTAAGGCACAAGATTTTTATAAATATCTAATTTTAACCTCATTTTACAATTATTCACTCAGGTATTCACTCTCCTAAAACATTCAAGCAATCTCCTCATTCAAGCATTCAATCTTCAAGCAATCAAGCAGTTTGGATGATCAATTCAAGAACTTTTCAAGCACTTTACAGTAGCCATTGATATCACTTTAGATTTGCATGTTCAAGGATTTGGTAAGTTTGTAATACTTTCATGTTATTAATTCATCATTTCCTTTATATTTGATTCATTTCTATTAGGTTTGATTACCAAAGTGGGGTTTGACCAAAGCAAACCCCTATTCACTAACCCTCCAACATTTTTCTCATTTTGTGCATGTGTATTTGCAACTTTGTTTTGTATATTTAATAGGTTTAAAGGTGTTGAAAAGTGGAATTCAAGTCAACTAGGCTCTTCAAGTCAACTCGTCATCTTTCAAGAATTTTGAATTTTTTATATCCATTTTCTACATAATTGATCCCGACAAGCTAACATTCAAACACTGCCAGATCTGGTGTAGTAGTGTAGCCTCCCAATTTTCTAGAAATATTCGAGAGGAATTATTTTCCACCCTTAGAGAATGAGTCCCACTTGAAATCTTAATATCTGTATTTTGTCAGAAATCAAATCCTGACTGTCAAAAATTAGTTCTCAACACTTTTTCAATAGTAGGAGGAATGATTCGCTACCCTTGGCTAATGATACCCACTATGAAAAATTAGAAAATTTTATCGGCATTCCAGATACTCTAAAAAACTCACACAACATCCAGGTGCACTCATATTTGACCTTGTACCTTTTGTTCTACATATTTCTTTCAATTTCTTCATATTTCATAGTTGTTTGCATATCACAGTGTGTTTTCAAACATAGTTTAATTGCACTTTTCCATCCATTTTAAATCATTTAAATCAGTCAATTGAATTTATTTAAGTTAATTTAAATTAAAAAACATTGAATACATCCTAATTTGAATGCGCGTAAGAATTTTAGAACCCTTGATCTCTCTCTTTCTAGGTGGAAAACCCTAGGAAGAGAGCCTAGCATTTTGGGTTCCTAAAATCTATGTCACAATAATGTGAGATTAAAATTTTTGAGAATTAACTATGAGGGATTAGACCACACCAATAAACCATTAATTTATCCTTGAAGTATCAATTGGATAACATTCTACGGTTAGAAGCTTAATTTGTATAAAAAATTATGAATTCAATTTAAAAGAAGTTAAGATAAAAATATTATATTGTGTCTTTTGATATACAAATGAGTATGTTGGATCTTATCAATATGTCTAGAGGTTGTATAATTCTTAGGTATTGGAGCTAATATACTCATTCAATTATTGCCACCCTCATAGATAATTTTACTTAGGTAAAACCAATATAGATTGTGAGAAAATATAGAAAACCTTAGTAGATTATTTCTAACCTAAAGGAGAAGTAAATTACTTGGATAAGGAAGAAAATGACAAAAACTTAGGTAAGAAAATTAGTCTAAAGTGCAAATAAACTCACTTTATGGTCACCAAGATCCATTTACGATAAGGAGAAATAATAAACTAAAAATATACTTGAACAAACATAGCTTAGTAAAAAAATATCTGAAAGATAGACTATGAAATGGATTTGGTAGGTCACTTAGAATGAAACCACAAGAAAATATATATTTTACCCATATAAATATTGTAAAATAAGAGAGATACTTAATTTTTTTATTATACTAATAGCACCACATTGAGGTGGAAAAATTAAATAGATAGGTAATTCATATTACAAATTTTGTGAAATGTCTTCCTAATGAGAAGTCATAATAACATAGGGAGTTTTACAAATAGCAACTCATACCATCATATTCATGTGGGAAAATTACCTTATTTTAAGAATTAGTTGAATGACTTACAAATTATGTGCAACCCTTTATCGAAGCTAACCAAAGGAAAATTATAATGCATATGTCATTTGAAATAATAGAAAACAAAAACTAGAAAATTGTGCATAACATTATCATTTTTCTAAATTCAACTTGTGCTACAACAAAGCTACATTTATTTATGTGATGATAAATATCAAGTAAATGATAAAAGGTAGAAAAATAGATAAAAAATATAGAGTCAAAATAGTCACCTGATCAAATTCATTCCTATTTTCAATGATAAATTTATTCTAATTTAGGATTCTTATATATATGAAATTAGTGATGACAAAATAATTTAGATAAATGATATCAACAAAAATGAATCAAAAATTGGAATGAGGATGTCTTTTATGGTATTATGATATCAATATTGGAATGAGGATGTCTTTTATGGCATTGTGAGCTCCTTTGGAGAGCTCCATTCTATTGATTCTATGACTGCAGCTAGAAAAATATTGGTATTTGCTAGAATATGCATAGGGGTCTCTCAGAATGTTGACTTACCCTCTTCAATTGAGATTCAATCGAAGCTGGGTTCCTGGTCACAGGACATAGAGTTTGAAACTATCCCTTTTGCTTGTTCCAAATGTAGAAAATCTGGGCATAGAGCTAAGAAATTTTAGTTAAATGCCACCAAAGAGAAAGAGAAACCAACTGGTTCTTTAGAATCTATATGGAAAAAGAAATCAGAAGGAGAAAGCCTTGAGAATAAAGAATCTAATGTTCAAAGCACTTCTAATAAGGATGATGTTGATTTGGGTAATAATGGTGAGGTTCCACAGGAAATCCAGTGTAAGGATCTTGAGAATACCTTAACAACTAAGGATAGAGAAGCAAATAAGGATCAGATGGATGGTGATATTATGCAAAGTTAGGATGTTAGCTCCTTATCCCAAGAGGCGAGTCTAGTTGAAAATATTCCTATTAGGGGTTGTCGTTGGAGTTAAACATCCCTCTTCTTCTCCCTTCCTCTGAATGCTTTCTTCCTTTGTGTGTTGATCATTTTATGGATCATAATTTCTTGGAACTTGATAAGGACTCCTTTGATAATCAGGACAATTCTACTGAACTTTCTAGCAGCTTTTCACCTTTCATCTGAATGGCATCATGGAGACATTACCCTAGGAGCAAAGACTTCTTACTAAAAAGGAATGGGAATCTAGTAAAGGGATGGATCATCAAGAAGAGACTGACAAAGAAGAGGTTTTATCTAAGAAAAAGAAAAATAAAACAATGGAAAACCCCATGTGGCATTTCAACCAGATCAAAAGCAAAGGAAGACTATGGAGCAACAAAGAGCTCTCGAGGGAAAAATTCTATTAAATGGACAAGAGAGCATAATATTTTTCAGGATATTGTGGATGGTTCTCAAAAACCATCCTAGAATACCTCAACTCTCCTGGTAACTCATGAAGATCATGTCTTGGAATATCAGGGGACTTAATAATCCCCACAAGCAGGATGTTCTCCACAATTTTGTTAGAGATCACAAGCCTGATATTCTTCTTATTCAGGAAACTAAAATGTCTAAGGAAATAAGTGGAAAAGATGAAACTATTTCAGCATTGTATTTCACATGGAAACAACTTGAATGGTGCTTTGGGAGGTATTGTTACTTTCTGGAATAGTCATATAATCAAAGGGGATATTATTTTGGAAGGAACTGACCATATTGCTACTAGATTCACCTATATTAGGGATGATTTCAACTTGATCCAATCAAATATCTATGCCCCCAATGGAAAAGGTCTTAGAAAATCCTTTTAGATGGAGCTGGTTGCCTTTAGGAGGATTTTTGATAAAGAGTCTTGGGTTGTCATTGGAGAATTTAATATTTCCTTATTGAATGAAGAGAAATTTGTAGGTTCCCAGATAAATGCGAAGAGTAAAGAAGATATTCAAAGCTTTATCAACAACCAAGCGTTGATTGATTTGGATTTGCAAGGAGCTTCCTACACTTCGTCCAATCACAGAAAGGGTACGGATCTTATCCAAGTTATATTAGATAGATCTTTAATCTCTAATCAATGGTTCTTTAACTACTATTTTTCTCTTAAAGCCCTCTATAGGATTGGATCTGATCACTTCCCTATTAGTGTTTTTGTGGAGCTTTTAAAGAAGAAGAAAAATATCCCATTCAGAGTTGAAAAAATGTGGCTTTCTCATCCTTCTTTTAAAGAATAACTAAGGAAATGGTGGAATATAAGTATCTCTGGTACAACTATGTTTAGGGTGGCTAAAAAATTAAGGGAAGTTAAATTCAACGTTAAAAAATGGAAAAAAGAGTCCTTTGGGAAGATTTTCAAGATTAAATATGATCTTCAAATGGATCTAGGAGAGATTTGAAACAAAATCTAGAAGGAAGGATATTTGAATGATATTAAGGAAAAAGAGAATGAGATCCTTATTAAGTTGCATTATATCATTGGAAAAGAGAGGGATTTCTCGAGACAAAGATCTAGAGCTTTATAGTTATCTGCAGGTGATAAAAATGCTAGATACTTTCATTTGTAGGCCTCAAAACATAGGGCTATCACCATAATTTCTCAAATTGAAGTGGATGGTACTAGGTATGAAGAGGAGGAGAATATCATAAAGCATTTTGTTTTATTCTTTAAAAATATTCTTTATGAGAATGATGAAAATAACCAAAATGATCAGGATCATTTAATAGAGGCTATACCCAATGTGACAATCAAGAAAATAACTCTATGCTATCCGCTATTCCTACCAATGAGGAAGTTAAGACGGCTGTTTTCTCCTTTGAAGGGAGTAAAGCTTCGGGTCCTGATGGGTTCCCTATGTTTTTCTTACAATGGTTCTAGGAGATTGTTGGAGAAGATGTGGTGAATGCTGTTAAAGATTTTTTTGGATCCAGAAGTCTCCTAAAATATTTCAATGCTACTTTTCTAGTTATTATCCCTAAGAAACCTGGAGAAGTGAACTTTGAGCCTTTCAGACCCATAAGCCTCTGCAATTTGATCTATAAAATCATCTTGAAGGTTTTTATTTCTAGATTTTTAATTCTCTTTCCCACTCTGATTTCACCTCAACAGAATGGATTTGTTCCTGGTCAACAGATGTTGGATTCTATTGTTACAGTGCATGAGAATATCCATTCCTTGACTGAATCTAAGACTGAAGTCTTTTTGTTAAAGCTTGATATCTCAAAAGCCTATGATAGAGTTGACTAGAAATTCTTGTTTAAAATTCTAACGGTGTTCTAGTTTTGCAATAGGGTTCTTCAAATGGTGGAATAGCTCATGTCTACAACTTCTATTTCTATCATGGTTAATGGCTCTCCTATGACTTTCTTCCAAAGCACCAGAGGTCTAAGACAAGGAGATCCAATTTCTCCTATTTTATTCACTATTATGGCTGAAAATCTTGGCAGGAATTTGAAAAGGTTGATCGATAATAGATCCCTTCTTGATCTCAAACCTTCCTAAAGAAATCTAATTTGTTCTCATCAACAATTTGTTGATGATACTATGCTCTTAGGAAAATATTCTATCTCATAAGGAAAAAAATTGAACTCTCTGTTGGATGAGTATGGGAGGGTGTCAGGACAAATGATTAATAAACAGAAAGGCTCTCTTTTTTTCTTCAACATTCCTATTCATAAACATAATAAAATTGCCATAATCCTTGGTTGTAGGGTGGAGTCCTTGCCTGCCACTTATCTTTGTTTACCCTTAAGCATTAAACCCCCAAAATCCTTTTGGATTTCATTGGTGGAGAGGTTCAGTAAGAAACTTATCAGCTGGAAAGGAGCTCTATTAAGCCAAGTGGGAAAACTTCAACTCCTCAAAGCTACACTTCAGAATTTTCTGATTTATGCTTTGAGCCTCTTCAAAATCTTGGCTAAGTTTGCGAATGCTATTAAAAAGATTCAAAAAATATTTCTTTTGTTGGGTGTTGAAGAAAAAAAAAGACTACCTCTTATTGGATGGGATCTAGTGTGCAGACCAAAAAAGGCCGGAGGTTTGAGTCTTAGAAAAATTAGAATGGTTAACAAGATTCTTCTAGCTAAACAAATTTGGAGAATATTTTCATCCTCTAGGGAATGGACTGTTATCCTTGTAAGCAAATATTTGGAGGGTAATCGATCCTTTATAATTTTGAAGGATTCCCATCTTCTTCCCAGAGGCTCAACCTATTGGAATAATTTGACTAATGGAAGAAAAGTTATAGAATCTGTTGTGGGTTAGTAGGTTAGAAGTGGAAACCAAACTAGATTATGGGAGGATAGATGATTATTTCATGAGCTCCTTATAAAAATTGACTCCTTTAGTGGATGGGCTAAGAATTGTAAAGCTCTTTTTGGATAATATGTGAAAGACTATCATGTGGATGGAAAATGGGTGGATTTGTGCCTTATCAATCAGGACCTTTCTCCTATTCAGTCTTCTTTGCTGGCTCTCAGACTCTGCCCTCATTAGACGAAAGATTGTCTTATTTGGTGTGATGATCCTTTAGGAAATTATTTTGTTTCGTCTACTTTTTCTAGGCTTACTTCTTTCCAGTCTTCTCCCCCCTTCTAGTCGAAGGCTTGGCTCAAACATCTGGTCCCTAAAATGAACATCTTTTTCTGGATCCTTCTCCAAAATAAGATTCACATGGTTGATAACCTCTACAAGTGTGGTTTTCAAATACCTAATAGATGTTTTCTTCGCAAGATGGAGGCAGAGTCAGTGAGTCATCTATTTCTTCACTATCCTTTTGCTGCCTTGATTTGGGAAAAAATCATAAGTTTCTGGCAACTTTCTTGTGTTTTTCCCTTGTCTATTGAAGATTTCTTCTCTCAATGGAAATCCCTCACTCACAATCCTATTCTTCGGCACAAGTGTGGGATTTCAATTTCCCTCACATTGCTTGGGGTCTCTAGAAAGAATGAAACAATAGAATTTACAAAGATAAAGAAGCACCGGTGGATATTGTTTTTGTTACAATAATCAAATTTTTGAAAGAAAATGTCAAAGCTATATTCCAGAAGGTTGGAAATTCTGAGAAAGTGGCTCACTCATCCTATGATCTTATGGTTGCTAAAAAATGGTATATAAGTCTTTATTTTCCTAGTGTTCCTAAACAAGCTAAGAAGAATAGAGAGGGTGTTTACTGGTCTCTTTCGACTAATGGATGGGTCAAAGCCAATTTCGATGGAGCGGCTAAAGGTAATCCTGGGGTGGCAGGTTGCGGCAGAGTAATAAGGGATTCCTTTGGCAACTTTCTAGGTGTGACTACCACCCCTCTTGGTTCTCAAGCCAATCACCTGGCTGAGGCTATTGGAGCTTTCCATATTTTAATTTTGGCCCATAGACTAAATTTCAAAAACATTTAGTTTGAAGGGGATTCCAAAAATATTATTGATTGTCTTTTAGGTAGGTCCCCCCCTCATGGACTATAAAGTCTTGGATTGATGATGCTATATCAACTTTAGCCAAGTTTGATAATATAAATATTTCACACACCTATAGAGAAGCCAATGTTGTGGTGGTTTTTTTGTGAATGAAGGGGTCGGGAACAAAGGATAGTGCACTTGGCTAAATATTAGTGAATTAAGCATTAATGTCTGGGCCTTACTGAACTATGATGTGTCACATGGGCAAGAAGCTTGTCTCCTCATTATTGATGATAGGATGGGGTAATTACATCACAATCATCAAATTGTATGGGACCGACCTTTGTTCCTTAAACTGTAAATTTTCCTGGCATTCTTTGTGGGCTCTTAGATTTGGCGGGACCATTTCAAGTAAATATTTCACCGTTGCCTTCCCCACTGTGCTTGCCAAAATGGGTGGAGAAAGGAAAATAGTTGAGTCGGATAGCTTTGAGACTCATACTAGAAATCCTAAAGAGTGGAACAATGTAAAACGTGGGGATTTACTCCCTTTTCTAGAAAAACTCCATGGGTTGAATTAGGAGGCCACTGAGCATTTTGAGAAGAATTGGAATAATGGGGAACTTACCCTTTCTAGTAGGAAAGTGGAGCTTGATCAAAACCTTATAGATGAAGTGACTAGAAAGTCCACTGATGGACACAAATTTTTCAGGGACAGGGTTTTCTCTGATGAAGTTGTCATCATATTTCTGAAGAAATAGAAGGAAAGAATGAAATTGGTGAAAATTTCTAATAGCTACTTCAAAGTTGACACTATAAAAACTCTCTAGAGGAAATTTCTTCGTGTCATCATGGAGTAGATTATTATGGATGGTCGCTTCCCCAGGGTCTACGGTTACCACTTTGCCCTGCTCAACTATTTCTGCTACGAGGCTAGGGTTTCTTTTCCCTACTATCTTCTTTGTTCTTTGAGAAAATGTCTAGTTGATCATAAGAAAAACCCCAAAAAAAATCCTATTTTGCATACTAGTTTGATTAGGTTAATTGTTGAACATTTCCAAAAAATTCCTACCCCTTCTAATTTGGTTGCCCTTCCTAATTTTGAGGAGGATGATACTAAACCCATCTGCTTGGGGAAATTTTCTAATTTGAGCTCGGTTAGGATGGTCCTTAGTCCTTCCTCTGTCCAAATTTGTAAGAAAAAGCCTTAATTCTGTGAAAGCTTGCTCCATGTCTGAGCCAGGAAGTTCTACCATTAAAACCAAAAATGTTGGTAAGAATCTACCAAGTAAAAATCTTGTGTCATACTCTCAAGACTCTTCTGAGTCTGAGGACTCTAGTGCTAACAATACTTCATCCTTTGTTGCCCTGTCGTTGGACATAGATGCTAGAATTGGTTCCCCTGTTACCCCTGACCTGGCTAAAACCTGCTTCAACCTTGATAGGGAACCCTCTGTGGATGTCTTTGGTTTAGCCAGGAACAATTCTGCTGACCATTTCAAAATTTTGAAACGGATCTTTCATGAAATCAACGAGCTAGAAATTAAAAACCAGGCCCTTCAAAGTAAACTGAAAGAAATGGGTGTCAAGGTTACTGTGCTTGGCAAGAATGAGGTGGAGTGAAAAGATCATGGTGCCAGTAAAGAAACCAAGAACCAAGCAGGTATGGATAGAAGGGTTGAAATTGAACTGGGGAAAATGAAAAATACTATTAAAACTATAGCCGAGCAGAACAATAGGATGGCAAGACACAATTCCATCATAATCAATTCCATGACAGAAAAATTGGACAAAGCTCAACAGGGGTCTTTGGTGGTTGATCTGGAAGAGGTCAATGATAAAAACCAAGATGAGGATGTTGGTATTTCTAAGAGGAACAGGGCTAATTTGAAGAGGAAGGCTCCTCCTATGCCACAGATGATTCAAACCTTCAAGAGGGGTGTTCAGGATATGCAGAACCTAGAGGCTGAAACTGGGTTTGTTCTGAACACTCTTGGTTAGTTGTGGTTAGTCTTTTTGCTGGCTTTTCGGTTGGTTTTTTGTTTGACCCTCTTGGTCTGTTGTGGGTGGCTGTTGCTTTTTCCACTTTTTTTCTTTTGAGTAGCCTTTTTTTTCTATTGGACTTTTTATCCTTTCTCTTTTGTTGTAAACTTGGTGGTTTTGGGTCCCTGTAAAACCCATTTTTCCCTTTATCAAAAATAAAAATGCATCAAATAAAAATGTCATCCATATTATTATTTTTGTTTATATTCTTTATTTTTACTTACAATAATCAAGGATGTACTTATATAAGGATCAAATGATTCAATAAGTATTTTAACACTTAATATATTATTTAAACATAATAATTTTTATGATAGTGGTATACAGAGAAAATGCAAGGTTGATCACGCAATAGTGTTTGGAACTACACAAGAATCAAGGAGAGATAGTAGTGGAGTGATCAAGGGAAAAATAGTTGGGTGGTATCACAAGGGCATACAAAGGGTTAAGAAATTTCAAGGGGTGCAAGAAGAAGTATAATGGATTTTATATGGGTGCACAAGTCAAGAGTCTTGAAAAAGTAAGAAAATTGTAGAGTGGTCAAATGGGAATGGAAGAGATAGGTAGAGATAATAGTTTGGGAGGTTCAATGGAAAGGTGGGGATAGGATTAAGGTATGTCATAAGGATTCCAAAAAGTTTTTCTACTTTAATTATTTTATCATTATTTATTTATGTTTAGTATTATAGCTCTTTTTTTAATTTGTTAAGGAGTCAAAGGGTCCTAAACCAGATACAAGATAATATCAAAGAATTAAAACATAAAATTCAATAGAAAAAGAAAAAGAAAAACACTGGCATGCACCCCAACACTAAAATAGCCAACAAAAAATAAAACTACAAAGCTACAGGAAGAAAACCATTTATAAAATATAATTTTAATATTGAGATATAAATTCCAAAGAATCCTCACAAATAGTGTTATCTTTTGAGGTCTCAAACTTCTTCTCTTTTTTAGAAACATTTAGATCATGTTCTCTTGCATTCTTTCATTTTTTCTTCTTAATCTTTGACAACCTTATAATAGTTCCCATCATAGGTTTCCTCATTATTCTATTAGTAATGTGAACAATTATACAAATGGTAGTTTCAATATTTTTTACTCTATCTTGAAGATTGTTGATGAGAAGTAAGGTATTTTTCCATTTACTTCTACTATTCCTACATATTTTATATCTTACATTTTTTTTTATCAATTGCTTCCATTTACTTTTTAGCAGAGAAAATTCAACACTTAGGAAATTAATTGAGTCATATGCCACTAGGTTGTTTTATCCTTTGATTCTCTCAATCTCTTTTGAACTTTTATCGTCTTGAATATCTTTCTAAGAGTCATTATCATCCATCCCATTATAGGCTAAAAAATCAATATTACCTTCCCCTATAGCTATCTTCTCCTCCTCCACTTCCTATTCATCATCTTCTTCATTTCCTTCTTTCTCATCAACATCAAGGTGACCTTGCTCATCTTCTTCTTTCTCCTCCCCGTCCTCTTCCCGATCCTCACAATTATCATTATTCTCTTCTTGGACTCCTCATCTTGAGACAAATCATCCCTAAAAAAATCATCATCCTCAACATTAGACTCTTTATATTTATCAAATTTCAGCTTCTTTCCATTTCTATCAATTAAATTTTGAGCAATAGAGGTCTTTGAAAGCATAGAATATCTCCTTTCACTCAAATGCTATTTCCCTTTCTACTCAGATCTATCATTGTCAAAACCTTTTTCATCTCAATCAAAAATATGTATGGCTCTCTTCCCCAACTCCTCAAAGTTACCAATTAAGTTCATATCTTTATGGTTTTGATACACTTTTCTCTTTTTGTGGACTCACAATATTGTTCTTAGTAATTCATCCTCATCCTCTTCAACAATAAAGGCCTTTATTTTTCTATAAGAATAGGGATTAATATCCATAGTTGGCACATATCCAATACACATAATTTTTCCCTTTCTTGTCCTGACTAGGGTTCTTAGGAGTAGGGTTAGAAGGCCTCTACCAAATTGTTAAGTTTTGGCTATTTTTTAGGGACTTATTATTTAAGGTTTTAATTTTCTACATTAGACCTTTTCATAGTAATTTTTATCACTAGGGTTAGATTCAAGCTAAACTTATATGAGGCCATAATTAACAATTAATATAAGGGTGGATACACACCTTCAATAATACACTTCTCCACTAATGAAAGTAAATAAAAGGTACATTTATAGTGTTCCCATGGCTAAGATTGTTCAAAAAAGGTAAGTGGTCACAATGCACTAAAGAAATAAAAACTAACTAATAAAATTATTTAATTTCTTTTCTTAAGCAACTAAACTATGTTAACAAATATAGATATTTTTCTAAAAAAAGAGTATGTTTTATGTAAACTATATTTTTTCAACATGTACAAATAAAAATAAATATTAAAAAGTATCCAAATACAACAAATGAATATTTACCTTGGTTTCTCTTGTACCTTAGATTGAACCAAAAGAGGATGAATGTGCACCCAAAATCTTCAGAATTCTTAAGTGGCCTCCCAAATTTCTCTTGATGTTTTCTTAAATAAATAAAATATCTTAAATAAATAAAATAACTTAAATAGATAAAGTAAATAGTATTATTTCAATATAAACACGAGAGAAAAGTAAAATATAAATATAATTTTAATCATGTGACATAAAAAATAATTCGAGTTTGTTTCTTTTAGTTTTTGTCTGAATTATGTTCATTTTGCATTTTTCTTGAGTCCAATTTAATCCGAAATTCCATGATCAATTTTAGTAGAGATTGGGTGACATTGTTGTCATTGATAGAAAAAATATCATATTAGGATTTTATAATTTAAGTTTAATTTTCATCCCGAAAAAATTATGTTGATTTCATAAACAATGAGAAGGGAGATAAAGTCATGCCTGATAAGAAGGACGAGATTTGAAATGAAATAAAATATTGAATAGAGAAACTTAATAGACTATGGATGGATATGGAAAGTTAATGATTTTAAAGAGGGAATAGAATTAAATGGAAGTATCATTTAAGATTTTTGAGCTATTCAATTTTGTAAAGAAATATTGAGGAATATGAAAGGTCGCATAGTTTGAAGTGGAGAAGGTAACACCCATCTTTAGAGTGCTGAGGGATGACGTGAAGGCAGGGGAAGACTAAAAAGGGAAAAAAACAACTTCGCAGATGGTTCCTTCCCTTGGCAGTTGCGCAAAGAAGGAGAGGAAGCTGGAGAGGTGTGGTTCATACATGAAGACAAAGCAAAAATTAAGTATTGATTTCCTTGAAAACCCTTAGTGTTGTGATAGACCGCGTGAGTGTTAAAAAAGTGGATAGAGATTATAGAAGGAAACTCATATTTGAGTTTGTGTTCCTTCTTGATACGTAGGATTGGGGAAATAGATGGGGGTTTAGAGTTGAAAGATGGAGGGTGAAGTCCCCCAAATGGAAAACAAATATTTTTTTTGAATTGTTTCCCATTACCTGGCCGCACTTGGGAGAAAGGAGAGTAAGCAAGAAAATCAAAGAAGTCATTGTACAGAGGAAAAGGCATGTGTGATGGCTGTGCATGGCATTGGGAGGTGCTGAGAGCGTAGAACAATGGCATTGTAGTGTGGAGAAAAATGGGAGGGGGGAAGATACAACAGAGCAAACCAGATAGCACAAATGTACAAGTGTGAGATGAATTAATAATAATAAGATTGAATTGTCAATTCAAATGATTATTTTGTTGTGAAGTTATGAAATCTTTTACTATGCGAATTAGAATAAAGTATAGTTGTTCATTGTAATTCTGGGCAGAGTATTGCATTTTTGTGTGAAATTTGGCTTTCACAGCTAGAGTGATAGATTTCTTATTTTTCACAATTATGGCATCATAAGAGCAATGATTGATATTTCATTTTTATCATAGCCTGCATCTATTATAAAATACATTTTCAAATAATCATCTAGAGCCATGGTAGGAAAATTAAATACCAAACAATAAAACTAAATAATTTATTTCACACATATTAATCTTAAAACAAATATTTATTGGACACATATTTATCTTAATACAAATTAAATGCTCATTGACGAGTGTTCAATGAGTAGTGGTTTACAAGAACTCATCTCACATGATAATGAATGGACCACTCACCACTCATTGCACTTAGATAATGCTAAAAAAGGTGAAGTATTGACTTTCAGGGAAGACTACCCATCACAATACTACTCCAGGTCAAACACACTTACTTTGCAACCAAGATACAAGCTATTTCAAAATATCGCATGCATGTAATACAAGCTATTTCAAAATATGCCATGCATGTGTAGTTGGGATGGTATCATTCTCGATAACACTTTTGCCTCTTTCTCACTGTGCCGAGCCTAGCTACTTTTTCTCCGGGCGATGCGGTCCTGAGTTCTATCGCTCGTGGTCCTGAAATGATATGCATTCTATGGCTGCTGGAAAACTGGCTCCCTCTAAACCTTTGCAAAGGCTTCAAAAGGCTTTGAAGCGATGTATCCCATATGCCTTATTTAACCCTAGCGGCATGGTTAACTGGTTGACGAAAACATTTTACAGACAACTCCCTTTTACCTAATCTGCGGACTGATAAACACAAAGAATCCTTCTAACTATTTCCAACAAAGAAACGGCATCTATCTCCAGTTTCTAAACATAAAACGGTAGCAACTTTTAGTTCAAAGTCTTGTTGTTTTCTTAGTTAACCTAAATCCAATGTATGAAAAATGAAAAATAAAGTTGTGAGAAAGGCTTACTTTTGGCATCCTCCATCAGACATGATTTCTTCGGCAGGCTTTCTTATGACCCCCTAGAGATTGCATGCTAGGGCACACCGTACCGCACAATGAGCATGACCAAATTTTATCTCCTTTGATGCCACATCTTCTAAAATGTGGGCCTAGTGCTTTTCCTGAAGAAAAATCTCTCCCACATTTTGTACATGTGAAATTTTTGGGGTAGAGAGGTGTGGCGGCAAAAGAATCCTCCATACCCACTTCACTTTCAGTAAGTGAATCAGAAATGGTTTCTGATTGATCTCTTGCTGAGGAGATTTCAAAGTTGTCCATACCATCATCATGCTGGGCTTTCCTCCATTTCTGTATTTTAGATAACGATTCTTGTAAATTTGTACCCAAACTGCATTGGGTTACCTTACTTGCAGAGCTTGACTTTTCTTCGAGTGATTGTGTCGTAGAAAACAAATTTCCCAGTGAACTCCTCACTGGCTTGACTGGCTTTCTTCTCCTCTTGTAAGGACATGGTTTCACCTCAACCATTCTGCTTTGCTTCTGGTGTCTCGCTGGACTACCTCAGGAAATTGTTCCCCACACGCGACTTCTATATTCTCTTATGATGCAGCTCCACCAATCCCGCGGTTTCGAGTTTAACCTAAACAATAGAAAGCAAAATGGACAGACATGGATATATATAAGGGAATACTAAATGAGGCTAGGGGCTGCTATTAATGCTGGGAACCTGCTGACAAACCTTTTGACGTTTTTCAAAATTAAAGAATATATTTAAGAAAGTTCTCGTGATTTGATGTTATACGGCTATTGTAATCGTGTTTTTATGTTGTTGGACAGCTCTTGTAATTGTATAGAATGGTTGGTTTTTTGGCTGACTATGTTCTCTAGTTATCAGTTATTGTCTTTTCTGTTTGCCAATGAAACTATAAATAAAATATTGCGTATCTTACATAGGATAAATAAATATCTTGCAGTTAACATATCTGACGTGTTTTTATAAATAATATCAAACATGGATAATGTTGTAAATAACTGAACTATCAACAACAGCTAATAATTAATTACATGCTCAGATACAGTTCACATTGGACCACCATTAACCTCCAAAATCTTAAAATTTAATATTTCAAAAATAAAAATATTTTAAAATGATCAAGGGAAATCAACCAAAAAATAAATCAATTTGGATATAGTTTTTGAGGGTTTTAATTTAATAACAAATTTCTATTAAAGCTTATAATCAATTATAATCCAAGCCATTAATATAATTTTGATATGGTTTAATTTATTAAATAATTTTTTTTCTAAAAAATTTCTTGATATATTGACAAGAAACATAACTTTACACAAACTTAGATCTGTTGTCTTTATGCTAGCTATATATTTATTACACATGTTTCTATACATGTATTCCTACCCCATCACTTCTTTTAACATAATTCTATACACTTACCTTATCCATTTATTTAACACTCCAAGATAATCACACTTTAAAAACACATTATCCATATGGATTTAGCTATCATCAGGTTAGTGGAATTCTTATAGCCTATAGGACATGCTAATGGTCGTGAACTTGTCTCTCGGATTTTGAATATTTCAATTATAAAATGGATTGATTCATGCATGTATGCTATGAACCTAGGGCTAGCCACCAATTGTGAATTTATATGATTTGCTATTATATCCTTATATTTAAATGAGTTAAGTTAATTTCTTTGTGGTGCATGGGTTTATAAGGGTTATATTCGCATGTTATTCAGATTTGGTAGTTCAATTGGAGCACTAAAAGGAATCTAGATCAACATGAGAATTCCTAGCATTATGTGCATGTTTAAAGAGTTTTTTTTGTCAAATATACATACATATTAGTATGAATTAAATGAGAAAATGTCACCCTATAACATACCAACAATCTACACATGCACTTTTTGACACTAGAAGGACACAAATATTGGGAAAAGAAGGGAAGGATAATAATCATTAGACAGTAAAGAAAAAAATCACTAATTCTATTATAATTTTTCTAGGAGTGAAATAAGTTGGTGACAATAAACTAGTCCCAACCTCTAGATTCACACATATAAAACAAGAAATTTTTATTTATTAAGATCTTAGTATGTGAATTTGTACAAAATATCTCCTTGTGATGGTGAGGTTAGCTTATTGAAATGAAAAATATTTATTTACCATTCTACAATTGTGACAATTATATAAAAAATTCTTGAAATAATTTAAGAAAATATAAAATAAATTATAAAAAATAAAATATTTCATAATGAATAAAATGGATGTGATTTTTTATGTATTTAAACTTTATATATAACCTGAATAACTCTACATTAATAATATTTATATTGTTCTAAAATGTAGAGTAATGTTTATACTTCCAAACATAATCTCATCAACATATGAGACATGCAATACCAAAGAAATTAAATATTTATACTTTATTTACCTTAAAAATGTAAATCTTGAATTATTTTCTCATCCATATAATCTATAAAAAATATTTAAAAAGTATTTCATATGTTTTGATTAAGGTAAAAATTGGAAGGGATCATACACATTATAGACTAGCCATAAATACAAACATAAGAAAAAAATATCACCAATGGTGAGATAAGGAGAAATAGCTAAAAATACATGTCTCCCAAACAACAAGGAGAATAGCAAGACGAATAAAGCTTAGACAAGAACAATGAACCAAAAAAACATTTTGGGAATACCCAAAACTAGAAAAAGATAATCAAGTAGGTTTGAAGCCAAACATCAACATCAACCTCAACATATTGGTGGGCTAGAATTGAAGAGATTGCTCGCTATTCAGATCAAGGAAGATTCCAATCACATTATCAAGAGTTCTCTTAATATTCCAAGAAATACCAACCTTTTTGAAGAGGGCATGTTGAAAAAAAACTTCTCAATCTATTTAAAAGTAGAGGGATAATCAAGAAGATTATGAGGCTAAGGACACTACTACATGGAATGTAGCACTCGAGAAGATACATACTAAAATTTCAGCTCCCAAATCCTAAGTTTGGAGCAATGCTTCACATTTTTGGGAAACTCAGAGCTAGGCTTAACCAAAACATAAAATCTAGCATAAAGAAAATTAGATCTATATTTAGTGACACTAAATAAGGTGATAAATTGACCAACAATATTAGAAATATATTCAATAATACCTTCCTCCAAAAAATTTTAAGGGGTCACAAGGAGACACACCCAAATATGCAACATACTAATCTCAATAAAATTTAAGCATGTTGACCAAATTTTGAAATAAAGAAAATCCTTTCCAAAAAACCAAGGGCCTCCTTGAAAAATGTGAGTTCATTCCTCTATTGAGCAAAAGTAAAATAGAAAAAATCCATTCATCAAGGCCATAATGCAAAGACTTGGAGCCATCCAATAGTCAAAAGCCTAACTTTAGATAACATTAAGATTCAGTCTATAAGCCAAAAAAATTGAATACAAGTAGATTTTAAACCATAGGAAGTTCTATTTATCCACTCATTTGAAATAGATATAGAAGTAGTAGATGGAACTAAAGGAACTCCAATATGACTAAACTCAAACTCAGAGGCCTCCTATGGACCCACATTAGAAGCGGAAACTCCCATAGGTACAAGAAGATACTTTTTAAGACAAGGAGGTTGTAGATCCTACAAAATTCCCTAAACAACATTCTCTAATAACCCATTCCATAGAGGACCTACACTAGCAAGAATGGGGGTTATCTCCAAGAAGGAGACTCCAAAAAAGAGCCCACCCTAGGAGATAGGGAAGGCATAGAAGCCTCCTCAATCCCAACAACTATAGTGATCATATTAAGTAAGGGCATGTGTAGATTAGTTAGAGGTTGAGGAGGAGGAATATTAGACAACAAAAGGAC
>VDFB02303352.1:0-12150 GCA_007258455.2 Sequoia sempervirens
GATCTCCAAAAATCTATGTGCGATCATGCAGTTTTATATTTATTTAGATTGTGTATACCTTATAGGATTGGTAATTGTGAGAAGAAAAACAATATAGCAATGTGTTTTTTTATTTTATTTTAATGTCACCTTCCATAATGATAAGATGGGCTTTCTGCTCTCTCTATGCTACTGTTCTTGGCCTTCATCATTCAATAAGAAAAGAGAGAGATGGACAACCATTATGGAAAAAACCAAAGATTGCAAAGAATAGGTTTATAATCTTTAATATCTTCCTATCTTCATCTTTTATACATTCATATGGAGGTTTATTTATTATAGTTTCATATGGAAGTCAAAACTGAAATAGCAGTTTGCATTGCCATAAGTTTTCAGCTGGTGTAGAATAATCATCTTCATAGCTCATGCCATAAACTTTCAACTATCGACTAAGTTGATTTAATTTGGATATATTGCTTCTAGGTTGCATTTCTATTTGGTGGGTAAATAAGTGTCTTCAATGATTTAAATTTTTTATTGAAATTAAAATTTAAGGGGTAAAATGAATTTTAGTTCCACTACAATTAGTACAAAAGTTCATTTTGGTTCCGTTGTACGACCAACTACAATTGCTAGTCCAATCTTTTTGAATTGGAACTCAAAAAGTTATGTTTGACATTTAAAGTATGAACTAATAGTTTCAAACTGTAGTTTTTTTTAGTTTATACATAGATAATGGGTTAATAGAATAATGAAAGACATTTAGTTTGATGTCTAAAGAATGTGTATCAATTGGTGAAGATTATGGAATATTTGGTTGTCTAAGTTGTAAAAATGTTATTGCTTTGTTAGATGGATGCTTAAGATTCTATGTTGATTCTCTACTTTGTCTGGGGTTGAGTCCAACCACCTAACTTAGATGTGTGATTATTAACTCATGTTGCACCTTCAAATTTGATGCTACTTAATATTGAACTTTATTTTGTCATTTGCCTGATAATTGTTTATCTTTTCTACTCTTCCTAATTATATGGAGAATATTAATATTTAAAAATACTTTGAAGAGTTGTCTTTTCCTCACAAAATTATCCTAAATCAACCCTTGGAAAGTATACAAAAATCTAGACACTAGGTATGGCCCCTAGATTGTAGACTTTTACCCCTTTTAGTGTATCCAATTCAAACAAAAATGTTATTGATTTCTCTTTTAAAGTTTCAAGAAATGAGAGGGTGCTTGAGAGATGGGAGATATGAAAGGATGTGAAATGAATGCAATTAAATGCTTTAAAATATTGTTAACATAACATTCAATCATGCAAGGGGTGGGAAAATTAAAGGTGACCAGTAGATCAAATTTAAAATTTGAAATAGGTAGGTTCAAGTCAATGGCTCAAGTGAGGTTAACTTTGTGACAATGAAACTAACCTCTAGTGAAAACATATTCAAATCCCAATGACTAATAACTATGTAGTAAAAGTGAATCAATAAGTATCATAAATACATAAATAAGATATAATGTATTAAGAAATACACATAATAATAGAATAGAGGCTCAAATAAGTATCATAAATACTTAGGTAAGGTAGAATACATTAATATTCATCCACATAAGAATAATAGACCAACTAAACATTTAAAAATATATGTAAAGTAAAGATAAGTGATATAAGTGATACATAAAAAATAGCAATCATGTATAAAAGCATTAGCATCATATACAACAAGACACATTGCATCGAATTTTTGTCGATATTGTAGTAAGTGTAGTGAATTTTTTGTGTCTAATTAATGTAAATATTGTAATTAATTTAAGGATCTTATTAGTTAAAAAACAATTTATATGGTTATTTTGTAGCTATGAAGTTACAAAACTATTAACTCTTTTTAAACATTTTTGGAACAAACATTTTATATATTTTGAGAGTGTTTCTTAGTAAATGTATTGAGAAACTTGACTATAGTCCATGTACAAGTGAGGTAATAGACATGTGGTAAAAATAAAACAATTGTAGGTAGCTTTACAAATTCATAAAGAATAAATGAGCAATGTAAAATTATTTTTAATTACAAAGTTCAAAATAGAGAGAAAATAAAATACTTAAATTTGTACATGGAGGAAAATGTGTATTATTGTTTATCAATAATGTGGCATATGAGAGTCATTATATGATTTCTATGATATTTCACATTATTGTGAATGTAAGAAATTGAATGAATACATGTAATAAGAGTGGCGAACAACTTAAGTCTTGGGTTTCCCAGTATGATTCAAGGTTGGTGTTAGGGCAATGGGCTACCACATCTTTCTCATCTTTAGTTTGTTGATGACACTTCTCTTATGGGGAGGGCTCGTCTTCAGGAAGTTGTTTCTTTTAGGTGGGCTTTGGATACTTACTTTACTGCTTCGGGTCAGAAAGTCAATGAGCACAAGTCGTCTATCTTCTTTTTTAATACTCCTCAAGCTATTCAACAACAGATTGCAAATATTTTGAGGTTTCAGATTGGGTCTCTTCCCTTTGTCTATTTGGGTATTCCTCTTGCTATTGGTAGGCAACCCAAGTCTTCCTGGTAGAATTTGCTTGATAATTGTTGGTTATCTACTGTCACTAGAGTGACTCTTCTGAAGTCTGTTTTCCAGGCTCTCCCTATTTACAGGTGTTTTGTTCAGGTTGCTCCTTTGTATTTTTGTGGGAAATTTGATGCCCTCTCATGATAATTTATTTGGAGTGGTAACTTGCATATGACTAAGTTGAGTCTTGTTAAGTGAGAAACTCTGTGCAAACCAAAGAAATAGGGAGGCCTCGACTTACGATCTGCTATTTTGAATGGGAAAGCTCTCGTTGCCAAGTTATATTGGCGCTAGTGTACTAGTCAGCATTAGCTTTAGGCCCGTATTCTCACCCATAAGTATCTTAAAGATGTTAATACTTTTAATGTTCCTCGCTTCCCTTTAGAGGGAAGGGGATCTATGATCTAGCATACTCTGAAAACGGGGGCTCAGTTGGTTAAGAATGGGAGATTTTGGATTTGTCATATGGGTTCATAGGCTCTTTTTTGGTGGGATTCTTGGGATGGTCACCCTGCTATCCTTTCTGCTTATCCTCACCTCTAGTCCCTTTGTGATCATTTTACTGTTGTGGGTTGGAATATGATTGAACATTATAAGATTGCTCAAAATTTTCGGCTAGCTACTAGTTTTAGATGGAAGCACTCTTTTGAATGGTTGCTAAGAGGGTCAAAGGAGGATAGGCAAGAGTTGGCTTAGATTCTTGCCTTGCATGAATGCAATACCTTGGTGGGGCATGATGTTTTGGCTTGGGGTAGCAGTGATTTGTTTGGTAAGTACTATGTTTTAGCGGGTTATGGGGAGCTGGTTAGGTAGATGTTTGAGGACACATAGGTTCCTTGGTGGAAACAAGTGTGGAGCAAATTTTCTTGGCCCAAGTGAAATTTTTCCATGTGGTTGTTGGTTCAAAATCAATGTTTTACTTGGGATAACTTGTGCAAGCGTGGGTTCTAGGGTCCCTCAATGTGTGTTTTGTGTTGTAATAGTGAGGAGAGTGTCTCTCATCTCTTCTTCCAATGTTCCTTCTCTAGGGAGATATGGCACTTTTGGTGGGGTGTGTGGAACTATGCTTGCTGGCATGTTTCCTCTTTGGTTGATTTTTTTGCTCGATGGGGCATGACCCCTATTAAGACTTCTTTTCTTCAAGTTACTTGGGCTCTTGGACCAACCTTTATTATCTGGCATATTTGGTTGGAGAGGAATCACAAATTTTTTCAAGATGTGAAGTTGGTTTTCCAACATTTGTGGTGGAAAATTCTTCATTCTTTGGGAGAAATTGTTTTGGAAAAGTGTGACTCGGTTGAGGGTGTGGATCCAAGAGATGTTGCTTGTTGCAATTGTCTCAATCTTCCTCTTCAGAGTGGAACTTCGAAGGGTGCTAGTCATGTCATGAGAAATAGTTGTAGACATCCTCTTCAAAAGATAAATAGGGAGGGGCGTTGGTGTCCTCCTCCACAAAGAGTGTTGAAAATCAACATAGATGGTTCTTCTCAAGGAAATCTTGGTCATGTTGGCATTAGTGGAGTTGGGCAGAATAGTTCTGGGATTATTCATTCTATCTTTTCTGTTTATAAGGGTCTGCATACTAACAATTTGATGGCGGATCTTGCCATTTTATATGCAGTGGAGCACGACTATTCTCTTGGGTGGAGAAGGATCATTTGTGAATCTAATTCTTAGGTGGTGGTGACTTTGTTGAATATGCAACAATTAGAAGATGTCAGTTGGCATTTAGTTTTGATTATTAAATAGATTCTTAATATGTGTGCTTCTTTAGAATCTATTACTTTCTATCACATTCCTAAATGGAATGGAATAGCGGATTGTTTGGCCAAATGGGCCTCTGGTCATTTGCAAAATTCAAACATTGTGGATAGGGGTCAATTATCACTAGATTTGTTTCAAAATTTGGACCACTTAGTGGAGATTGACAGGGGTGTGTAATTCCCTTGCCTTGTACTTCTTTTGTTTTAGTTTGAATAAATTTTTACCCCTCTTTTAGTGGAGAACAAGTAACAAATTGGTGGTGTCATGTTGGGATAACACAAAAAATAGATTTTTTTTATATCACAAATTTTTTTTTAAACATAAATTGATAGATGATGATGCTTCAATCAATATAATAAAAAGGAAGAGAAAACCACCATTGAATTACAAGATTTGAAAAATTGTACATGAATATCTTAGTGTATCTTGATTTTTTGTGGAACAATTCTATAGTTAGTGACATTGATCTTTTTCTTGAGGTTGTAGATATTAACTTTTATTAGTGTACTTTGTGTTGGGTTTTGTGGATTCATTTGGTGTTGTTATGCCCTATCTTTTTTCCTTTTATAGATTGAGCAATTTGATGTTGATTATTATTTCCAATGAAATGCTTGATTTTGTGAATTATTATATTGATTAGCTATTAAGTATTTAGATTTGGTAAGGTAAAAGTGGCTCAAATTTTCCATGAAGAGAGTTTGCATCATGAAATAGGATAGAGTATGATTATCCATGTGATGACAAATTGAAATGCAATTACTTATTTCTTGTTCTCACTAGGAAAATACATTCTTGTATGCCTAGGCGCTTAGATATTGATGCAAGAGTATCCTGGGCAAACAAGCAATCTGCATAATCCCAAAAATAGCTTGGTTTGGTTTCTTCCATTTTGGTTTTATTTCTGTTGGAATGCAATTTCAATCTCGATCCATGGTCATTTGAGGGGGAAGCAACATGACATTATTATCCTATAATGTTATAAGTTTTGCTTTGAATTTGAAATTCCATGTCGATTGAAATAACTTTCAATCCTATTTGCGGAGGTTGATTATAGTGATCAAGAAATTGAAGGGACCATATACGAATGTCAAGAAGAATAAAAAAGAATAATACATGATAATTTAAAAAAAAGATCAAGAGGAGGTCATGACTGAGTAAGAAAATGAAAGAATGGAAGGCAAAGCACCATAGCCAAGGGGAAATATGAAGGGTCACATTGGAGTTAAAAGAGAATTAGTTGTAGGAAGAGACCCCACACAACTTTGAAGAGAGGTGAGTAGGCAAAAATAGGAAGGAGGAGGAATAAAGTTGTGCATTCCCTAAAGGAGGATAGGATATAAAGAATAAGTATTGGTATAGAAATAAAAGAGATGGAAATAAGTTTACAAAGTAAAGTTATTGGAAGGGTGTGTATAATGTAGAAAACGAAATAGTGAGAAGAAAAGCGCCTAGAGGGAAAGAAGAATAGGTCACAACCTTAGAAGAATTTATTATAAAAAATTGCATAGGGGAATAAGAGGAAGCTATGCCATTTAGAGTAAGGGGGAATGCAGCCAACTATGGAACACTTGCAAATTGAAATTATGTTCAGAGGTCACAACTTCAATGGTAAGGAAAGAGACAAAAGAAAATACCACACATGGGAAGAGTGAGTAGGGTGCACAATGATGGATAGGGAAGAGGAGTGGCACCAAGTGGAAAGAGGATGAAGTAAGAGAGCAGAGTTAAGAAATAGACACTATAGAGAAAGACGAGGCCATATGGGATATGGAGACAATAAATAGGGAAATATGGAATTGTAAAGAAGGTAGATCAAGAGAATTTCTAGAATAGAGAGATAACATAGAACACAAAATTATATGGAGAGCATTGAAATTGTATGTCCTCGATATTGGACCACAATAATAATTTAGAGTGAAATCAATTTTCTTTGGTGTAAAAATTTGCATCATTCGAATTTGTTAATTTGGTTATATGTTGATGAAAATAAATTACTCTACCATTATTGTGTTATGTGAATTCTCAATTAGATTTTAATTGACAAATGGAATTGTCAAATTAAGTTGTGTCAGTTGAGAAATAGTGAGATTATGCAAAGTTTGGTTTATGAAAGAAAGAGGGGTTTGTTTCAAGTTTTTTCCTACACCAAATGGTATCAAAGCTAGTGACCCTAAGTGTGTGGACAAATCGTCGAATGTGAGGTAGTCTACACCAGGACTTGAGGGTGCAGTTGTGTGAATAGATCACGAACTGTGAGGTAGTTTGCACCAAAAATTAAGTGTGAAGTGGTAGAGATGTCTGCAAAGATCAAGAGAATTGATGCAGGTGTGCATTGATTCCTAAGCAATTGAGAGTTTAGAGGGGCAAGTTGTGGAAAAAAAGAGTTGATTGTGTTGTAGGTTGGAAATTGTATGTGAAGATGAGAAAGAGGAGGAGTTTTGGTTTTATTGTGGGAAATCCTTTGGGGATATCAGTTATTGTTAGAAGAGAAAGAGAGTATAAAACTAAAATGAAGAGGATGTTGAGAGGTTTGAGAGAAATTAGAGTAGCAGTGGAGCAAAGGGAAGAAGAGGACATAGGTTTGGTTATTGATGAACCTATATGTGTAGAGGAAGATGAAGAGGTTGTAGAAGTATGCTTGGATGAGAGTATGGAAGAAGAGGAGAAAAGTGAAGAAGAGAAATTTGTTGCAACATTGGCTGAAGATGGAGAGGTTTCAAAAGTGTGCGGCGAAGATATTTTTCACAAAAGATGCGGTGGTGAGTGAAGTTACAATAGTTGAGGGTGTTGTAGTTGAAACAAAGTATGCAATGATGTATGAAGATCCAGTGTCAGTTGAAGAACTTGAAGAAGAGAAAATGTTGCTTGAGGAGGTCATAGAGATAGAGAAGTTATGCAGTGCAGCAAAAAAGGAAGGTACGATAAAGGGAGTTATGAAGGTAGAGGCTCTAGAGGATGTGACATGAGAGATTTGGTGGAGGTGGTCGGTGGGTGGTGGGTTGAATCCCACAAAAGAGGAGAGTATAAAAGTGAGTGGTTGTAGGATGACAATTTTCTTGACGAGATGTTGGAAGAGGAGGAAAAAGAAATAATTTGGTGCACTTGTTATAGTGATGGAGTTCATTGTAGATTGTTCACAATATTGAAGGGTGATTCTATCACTCAACTCCACTTTTGTGAGCTATTCTCACAAACTTCATACTCGATGTGTTTGATGTAGTAGCATCTTAGGTGAACAAGTGATCTGTATCATCCCAAAAACATATTGGTTTGGGCCACACTTTTATTAGAAAGGTCATGCTTACTAGGACATGTATGCTATCATCACTAAGAAGGGGCCATTTCCTATGTAAACAATGAGTGGGGGACTATACACCCCCCTTAAAATATCAACATACTTGCTATGTTGGTATTTTAAGGAGAAAGAGGGGAATACAAGATCCTTGAAAAGAATGCATGCCTCCCCAAGATAAGTTATCCTTTCCCCCCAATCATAGAGACAAGGACAACCATACCAAGCATCATCATGTTTGTTGGCTTTCAGTTGTTTATTGTGGTTGTTTGTCCTTGATGTCAAAATAGACTTTGGTGGTGTGATTTCTTCATAAGACAGTTGATGTGCATGGACTCAAACTTCAACATTGGTGGTCTTTCATGGCTTTGATCATAATTCTATGTTTGACATTGACACTATTTTTTGGCACTCTTGGTCTATTCCTGTTTTGACATTTAGTATCTTAGCTATGGACAGTATTATGGCTTTGATTTACATTCAGATGGTTTCGGTTGGATTTGGTATTTAGTACTTATTCATGGACTACATTGTGTTGGTTATTATTCAATTTTAGTTTGTTGTGTACTGATGCCTCGAGTTCCATGTGCAGACATATGACATTCACAGGGTTATGTTTTCCAGTATTTGTGATGTTCATTTCAAATTTGAAGGTATATCTTATTTTTGTTTAAATTGTCACACTATAGTTGCATATATTCCTTCACATGGCATTCAACTTGCTTGCTTTATTGGAAAATATAGTCATAGTCATATGGTAGCACTATTAGGTTTCATTGTTATGATCACTTTACATGAGTTATTTCACTTTAGTGATACAACATATTGGTATATACATTGTGCTTATACTTAATTCATAATGCTTTTACTCAGCATTATTAAGCACATTTGATATAGGTATTAATCCTATATTGGTGCTAACACTTAGCAATTTGATCACTTATGGCTTTGAGCTTGGTTTGGCTTAGCACATTTTATAGCATGTTCATAGTGCTATCGGGTTTCTATTGCTCATATTATTGTTTATTTTTAAAGTGCATTGTTTTAGCACTTAAGGCCGACAACATTCACATTATTATCAGGCTCATTCTTTTGCGTGTATAGTCGGTGTATGCATACATATATTTCATTTGATTCGACATTGGCAAATGATAACTCACATGAATGTGAGTTGGCAACAACCATTATTATGGTATTTTGAATTCACATGGGGAGTGACATGTTGTGTTGACACAATGACTTGGACAACATGCATGGCTTATGATTTGGCACTCATTTAATGCATCATTTGGTTGATGGTAAATGGATTTGAAAATGATTATGTTTTGGTTCATGGATTTCAAATGATTATTAATTATGTTTTAGTACTAAATGAAAAGATGACTAGGGTAAAACAAGTGATAGTTTCATTTCTACTCGAACCCTAGCGCCACCATGTTGGATTTGCAGTCATAGATTGAGAAAGCTTGTTGTGGTATTCTAACCTAGTTTTCAGTTATGTTGGTCTTTGATGAGTGGCAAGAAAGATGGTGGTCTTCGCTTGAGCTGGAAGCGGAGGTTTGGGTAGTTTTCATGAAGATCTTCAGGGATTTTATTTCAAGTTAAACCCACCATGACAAAGGTAATATCTATACATTGCCTTGATATTTCGAAGGTAAATTTGGTAAATGGAAGAGTAAAAAGGAAAAGATGACTTTGGTTCAGTTTCAAATAGATTTCTTTTACTTCGTTTCGCAATAAAAAAGAATAAAGTTATAGAGTAAAAATAAAAGAAGAGTTACTTCATTTCTGGTTATTGTTTTCAAGTTTGAAAATTTTGGTTGGTTAACAATCAAGGTTTCATTGTTAAGAAATGATTAATAGAAGATTCTTCAGTTATTCCTTTTTGGAATCCATTTTAATTGTTTTTTGTTGAATAAATATATGGTTGTAAGCCATTTCTCAGTGGTGAGAATTTTTATGGCTGAGAATGAGAGTTCTTGAGCACATAACAGATTGTTATTATAGTGATATCATTTGTATTTGAAATGGGTAAAGAGAGAGTTTAAAAGGTTTATATCTCTGATTTGATTACAAGAATTTTAGTAGGCATTATTGAAAATGATGTATTATCTTTTGAGACTTTGAAAATAGAGGAGTTGGTGCTCCTGTGAAATTGGTGCTTCTAACTTGAAGTGGATGGTTCAGTTTGTTATTGGAGTTGGTGCTCCACATTTTTATTGGAATTGGTGCTCCTGAATTGTTACAAAGTTGATGCTCTAAAAAATATTGTAATCAATTTGGATTTAAGCCTGCAAGGAATTTTGGAGTGGTTTTTCTACCCCAGGAGGGTTTTCCACTTGGCAAAAGTTTTGTGTCTCTCTTTTGTGGTTGTGTCTCTCTTGCATAATCTTTATTTTAGTTATTTGTAAATTTTTTCATGCAATGCTCTGATACTTTTCACAGTTTCAAGTTGTTGTCAAGATCATAGTTCATTTGCTTATGTTCAATGTGTGAAACTTTGCCATAAGTGAGTCTGTTGTTTTGTGCATAAGAAAGCATCAATTTTTTTTCACCCAATACTATATGAACAATGTACAACATGCTTTGATATGAGTTGTTATATTTGATTATCATTAAAACAGTCATTCAAAACTCTATGTTTACATTGCACTTATAATGTCACCACTGCTTAAGATTAAAAGGGGTTTAAATCTACATTTCAAGTTATAAAAGTTTTAAATATATTACTCTGATTCACCCCCCCCTCTTAGAGTAATTCCACTTCCAACAATGTTTACCATGAAAATATGGTTTGATTATGATTGTACCACCATGAATGGAAATAGAGAAGAGAACATAAAGCTACAATATATAGTGATGAGCAACATGGATAGATAAATGAAATTAGAGGACTTAGGTGCATCAACACATGGAAGAACACCACAATCCTTGAGATGTATTTTATTACTCAAGGCTTGAATTCATTGGTAGAATGACCATGCACTCAATGATATGCACAAAATGAATCTTTGTTGTAGAATTTATTTTGTGTTCTTGGAGGAAGAGCAGTAAGGTGGGATTTGAGAAGCCTCAACAAGATATTCTCTTGATCCATAGTAAAACATATTCAATTCTCTTGTGAAAAGGATATTTCTTGCTTACTACAAGATGCCATACATACACAAGACTCTTTAGATTTAAATTATGAGATTTTGTACTCTCCCATAAAGGAGGGTGTAAAATCTAATGAACACCAATCACCCCTGAAACATGTGTTTGAAGATGAAGAAATATCATGACCATTATTTATATTTTTCCTAGGAGTATTTTGTATATGACATTGACATTAAGTGAACGTTTCTTCAATGATTTTGTTTCTTTCGATGAAAAATAACCAAGAACTCTTGTTGTTTCTTGTGTGCTAGGACCTATGGGGACACAAATACCTTGTTCTTTCACTCCACATCCTCTTCCATTATAGCCAAATTATTTCAAAAGTTGATAACCTCTTCATTAATTTTTTTTCATTTATTTCAAAGAAAATGGTTGTTCATGATCATTCTCATCATAAGTGGATGTGTAATTTGTATCTTCTTTTTTGCTAGAAATTGTGGATGTTTTTTATGACTCAACAATAGATTGTGTTGATACCATTGTGGATTATTTCTCTTTTTCTTCTTTGTGTGTAATCTTGTACTCTCCCATAAATGTAGGTGTGAATATTAAATTCCTCGAGCTCCCTCTAAGTGGTTTTTGTTTTTGCTAAGTACTGGCCCATGCCTCATCTGTTTGAACATCATCGTGCCCCTTTTTGTAGAACTTCATCCACTACCACCACATGTCCACCAGGAACTCCTCATAGGGAATCCTTCCTTCACTCTCATACTGGATTCCACCATGCTTCCACGTGTCATCACCATGAGCACTTCAAGGCTGCTTCCCTTCGCTTTTCAATCGGGCCCCATCTGCATGCCACGTATTTCTATCCACATTCACTTTTTGGGTGGACCCCATAGTCAGTGTAAGTAGTAAAGAATGCTTCCACGTGTCTTCATTGCTCAGTTTTTATTGCAAGGAGGAGGAATCTACTAATAGGCCCCAACCTGTTGCCACGCGTCTCGTTTGTGGGGACTTCATCAAATGGAAGGAGAGAGCGAGCAACATGCCCTGCCAGATTGCCACATGTTCTAACTCCCTTTGTGGGTGAATTACACATGTTTGCACAAGAGTTTGTTGGGACCACTACCATCATTCGTAGGGGATGCATCTGTTTGAGGAACAACTATGTTTTATGGCCCGAATATTTTTTGTTGTAATGACCGAGGGAAATCATTGTTGCAAGCATCATTGCTCATGATATGGGATCCTTTCTGGCCCACCAATCGATGGGATTTTTATCTATATATATTGCTTCTTCCTTCCAAAAATGAGTTCGAAATATACAAAAGAATTAGGGGAAAGACACTAGGCATTTTGTATTTCTTTTAGATTATTCTATAAGACTCTCAGACTATGCCATTGTTTGACCTTTATGTTTTCTTAGGCTATTTGATAAAACATTATA
>VDFB02303353.1:0-11780 GCA_007258455.2 Sequoia sempervirens
AATAGATGTCAACATCACCCTTCTTGTAGCGGCCTTATCCACAGTTCGAGATCCTTTCCCAATGGAATCTAAACCCTTTTAACATTTTGAACAATATCCTTTTGTAATCCCATGTGTTTCTTCTTATTTGATGATGAATGGACACCCAACAATTGTAATGACTCTTTGAGCTCATCACGAAGAAGTAAGCGTGATAACAATTAGGTTTTTTCAAGTGTATCAAGATGATTGAAATGATGATTTGATCATTCCATTCTGATTTAGTCATTGACCTCTTTCTCTTATTATAAGGCTGGTTGGCATAATATTTGAGTTTCTCCATATCCATTTCAAGTAAATGATCTAAATTTCTATGAGAAGTTGTTTACCCACCTTCTCAACTAGTTTTTATATGCTCATCCATGCAGATGCAGTGATCAGACTCTCTCCAACATGCATTGTTTCAACTTGTGCCTCCTCCTATCTTCAAGGACCATGTGCATTCTTGGCGGATTCGATTTTGATCCAATGTCTACATTTGGCTCGACTTGAGCATGAAAACTTCTGCTTGTTGAGCCCTTCCTACACCTTAATGTCACAAAATATTTTGCAAACAAAAATGAGAGATGATAAATATATAAGTGAAGTTTATGTATGCAAGCAAACAAATTGATAAAACATGATGAGCTATAAGTGAGAAGTTTGTGCAATTTTTATATGCTCATTCATACCAGTAGAAGGAAGTGATCTTGACCCCTCTCCAACAAGCATTGTCTGAACTTGGGTCTCCTCCCTAACTTCAAGGTCCATCTGTTCGTCAATAGATTCATTTGATCCAATATCTAGATTTGGCTCGACTGCTGCTTGAGGAATCCCTAGAGCATAAAACATAAAAATAATTTGAGAACATTGAAGTGATGAAAATAAAAAATGAAAGACACAAAACACTATAAAGATTGAAACAAAAAGAATTGGCTTAAGGAATTGGAGTCAAGGATCATATAAACATTGCACCTTGAATGACCAAGATGACTTGAGGATATTTAAAAGTATTTATAGTCATTTAAGTGCAATGATGGTTAGAAACCTTCAAGGTAAGAGTACTAAACACACACTTGAGAGTGAGAGAGAGAAGAAACAAGCATGCACCTTGTTTCTTTCTATGATAATTTTCCAAGTTTTGATCACGCCTCTTTTGTTCTTCTTCTTTTGACAATTTTCGTTGAGATGCAATTTTTCTTTTCCTTTGTTGCCCCATTTTCTTCTTCAACTTAAATATGACTCTAAACAAGTCCTCTACCAACTTAGTTAAATTATCCTCCAAAATTTTCCTTGATTGATAAAAATGAAAAGTTGTCCAGCTCCAATATTTGCCTCCTTGATAAATGTGCAAAAACTTCTCAAAAATCTGTGCTCCAAGTGAATCAAAATTATTCAAGTGTACATGGAATAACTAGATCCTCTAGTTTAAATGAATCAAGTACTAAACAAACAAGTTATTTCATTATGGAGTTTGTTGTTATTTAATTCATAGGTATGCACAACATATCTAGTAATTTTAGAATTTTGGTAAAGTGTCAAAAAATGTACAAATATTAGAGGTATAATTTGAATTGAATTTTCTTAATTATATTTGAATTGAATTTCAAGTTAGTTGTCGAAAATGTATAATAAAGACCGTATAATTTGAATTAAATTTTCTTAATTAAACATTTGAATTGAATTTCAAGTTACTTGTAAGAAACGTATAATAGCTCGATATAATTTGAATTGAATTTCAAGTTACTTGTCAAAAGATTATATCTTGTTCTCAACTCAATGGTTCATGTTGCTTAAGTCATTTTTTTAAAAATATTTATTATGATCAACATGAATGAACTTAATTATAAAATGGCATTGATTTTCCCTAAAATTGTACTAGAGATCAAATGTATATTGAATATAAGGAAATGTAAGTTGTAAGAGGTCATAAAAAAAGAAAACATGTATGTATATTGAATACTTAAAGCAATCGCATACATATATTATGTGTAAACATGTTTAAACCATAAGCAAACACATGTACATATATGTAAAAGAATATAAACATAACACATATTATAAGCAAAGCGACAAATATATGTATATATCATATAAGAAAATATATGTACATATATCATAAAAGCAAAATGTAAATTAAAGATCATCGAATGTCGAATACTAAAGATCAAAAAACAAGCAAATGTATGTCTAGATCATATAAGCAAGTGTAAGAGATCATCAAATATCAAATACTATTTTAAAGATCATCATATATAATCAAATACACATGTGATAAAGATCATAAATCTAGAATGCATGGCCTAATAAGAATATCTACTCCTAGGCGAATGGCCATCTGAATGAGAACGGTCCTACTCTGATGGATGTGCTGAGCCCTACAAATAAAATTGTGTACAAGATGTGTTAAATACATATAATTTTTATTAAATAAATTTTATAGAAGTTATTTTTTAAATGAACTTGTATTTTAAATATCCAATCTACAACTTGTATTTATCTATGCATACATAAATATATATTTTATGAAAACTCACATGTCGATGGCAGATTCATCCGCGAGTCACATCGATCATGCACCGCGATACGGACCAAGGCTAGGAGTGATATATGAGGTATGTCCACATAACAATATATATACACACATATATATCAACTTAAATGAATATCTAGTTAAAAGAAATTTAAAAAATAATGAAAAATTGAAACATGCACATGCACACATACATGCACATCATCTGATATCAAATGACCTAAGTCCTCTGAAACATTCGCCTCCACCATATCCACCAAACGATCAAGCGATGAATCAACATGTGCATCCATCTGATCTATCCCATGTCGTGCGAAATGATGAATGTAGAGGACTGGGAGTGAATGTACCGGTGATGATGGAGCAGGAACCAATCAACATATCGATAAAACCCGCCAGATACGTGCGACTCACGGTATGAAGCGTAGGTGGATTACGGTCTGCGAACTAGTGGTCGGTGAGTGATGGGATCACAGGCTGAGCGACCTCTATGTCTCCAAATAATGATCTCTAACATGCTCTATCTGGAGTCCCATTGTCGTGCAATGTGGGCATATGCACTCCATGAGGTCCTCGGCCAAGCGAAGTAGCCAAGGAAGTCATAGTGCCATATCTCACAATAAGTGCATCAAAGGCATTGTAGGAGTAGGGATGCGGTCGGTGTAAAGGATCCATGGTGGTCCTTTGTCTTTGAAAATGGTGTGGTCGAGAATTTCTAGATATCAGAAATCTTGACCTACCGCGATCATCGAGATATCCTAGTAGGTAGCAGCCGCAATGTCACCTACAGTGTCAATTGCTTCCTTTGGGGAAGCAACAACAACCTCATCTGCTATGGGGGCTAGAACTGGGGTGAGAGCAGGAGACCTGTCACCAACCAATACCCTAAACATTGGGGGTGGTCTATCTGCTCGATGATAGGTGGGCCTATCAACAATCCTACCACCCCCCTGACCAACATATGGTGGAATGTCTAGGTAGTTAACTTTGAGACCCAAATGGACCTCAGCATACAACTGCTGAACAAAATACAATGGAATTTGGTCATTGTTTGGGTATATACCATGTGCTGCTAGAAATCGTGGGTAGATCAATGAGGCCATAGCATGATCAACACATCTGGTGACCTGGTATCCCCTAACCTTACGCACATTTTGATAAAATGGAAAACAAGTGGCTTTTATCATTTCTTTGGTGACATTATCTTGTATTTGTTTAAGGGGAACATCACCATGTACTTCTTCTCACATGCGGGAAAGAATAGCAGTCACTCTGTCTGGGGAATATGCACTAGTCCTCTCAAGTTCATTTTTTAGTTTTTCTAGACTATGCAATATTAACATGCATGGTTCACTATATATCCCTGGGTTTGCACCTTGTGCTAATGAATTTCTTAATTTTGTTATCTCATTAGTAGTATTTGCAAACAAAGATTCTAGCACAGGTGAAACATGATCTACATTTTCCATGTTATATATATACAGTACACCTAAAAAACAATAAGACTTTGGTAAATAATATATCTAGATAAAAAGAATACAAATCTAAAATAGAACTTGTAATTTAATTCATCTACTCATCAATAATATTTTCATACTATTAACTTGATTTAAAAAGAATTGGAAGACAACTTAATCTATAACATAACATCCTTAAATGGTTCGAATTTTAAATGAAAGATGAAAGAAAGAATAAGAATACAAAGATTAAAGTATAAAATCATTTGAAAATAATTGGGGATAAAAATATTTAATCTAATAGTTGTTAACATAAATGAACTTCAATTATATAGCTTTGAGAACATCAAAAAATTATAGAACATAAAAAATGCATCATTAAATGTATATTAACATCATCTGCACTCTAATTAAAAACATTAAAAACAACACGGAACACAAAGAGATGAAATAGGTAAAAGGATAAGCACATTGATCTCCTTCATATACTATGTTGATTAATAAGCCATGTGGAAAGAAAGTACTTAAAGTTAAATAGGTAAAAGGATAAGCTCAACAATCCCTTTGAGTGATGTGCCATTTTCCCTCCATCCCAAGCTTCTTCTTCATGTATTCCTCCTTATTGTTTTACTCCTATCTATCTTATGCAGTTTATTTCTCCTTCCACCAAATCTCCCCAAATTTATCCTCTCCTTTTTCCTAGATCTCATCTCATGCTTACTTATTATGATGCACATAGTTCTCTTGTCTCCACATTAGTTCTCATTAGTTTTGTTTACACTTCCCATGTTCCCCTCACTGTGATATTCCTACGCAAGTCTTTGTCACTCCACACTCATTTATTATGTCACGACAAATTTATACACCACTTTCGATTTCTCATCTTGCCACTTTCATTCATGTCCTTAATCCTAGTGTGCCTCTATCTACCCTTGACATTAATGTTTAAGGGCTTGTTGAGATGAAAAGTAATGTTGATTCCTTACCTAATAAAAACAAAAAAAGACATGTACATATAAAAATCAAACACAATTCAATTTCTATTAAAAATTTTACATATCCATTTTTGTTGGATTTTTGGATCCTAGATTTGAGATGCACAATGTTAAAGGAGATCCCATGACACATTCAAGGTTTTTAGTGCTACATATTTGGATTTTGTGTATGATGATAAGTTATTGGCTAAGTTCTTCCCATGAAATTTAATAGTATTATCTTCCATTTGGGTCTATTTTTTAATATTGAAATTGGCCAATGCAAATATTAGGAATGTTAGATTGAAGTTTATTATTTTAGATTTTTTGACTATAAACAAGGATCGACAAAGTATATACATTCTTAACATTTGCATGTGCAAGTGAGATGAATGTAAAGAACTAAAGTTGTTAGAGGCTACCACACTTAATTATGGATCTTCTAATGCTTCATCTACATCATCCTTGTAAATTTAAAAAGAAAAATTATTTCCAAAAGGATAGTAAAAAATAATGGAAATGACCATTGTACAAACTATACATTATAAATGTTTCTAATATAATTATGACTCTAAAGCCTCCAACTTTTTCCTTTGTAAAATGTGCTTCAAAATTTACTTAGTGCTTGCATGATTACACTTCCTCCTATTAGGCCATTAGATAAATCTAAAGTTATTCCCAAAAGATATAATGAAAATAATTTTGTTATTAAATTGTAGAGTTAATTGTAATTATACTCAACATTTTATGGGATTAGGAATAATTGATTAAGGATTTGATTCATTCAAAAAAAATTAGGTTGAGGGGGTTAATATTGGGGTCAATCCTTCAATTGTTCCTCCTAATGAAAATTTAAATATTTTACACTAAATAAATCTAATAAAATGGTTTTATATGAGGGTCATGAGATTGAGGTACATATACATGTTGGCGAGCTTGAAATCATTGATTCGCCTATGTATGTGAGGAACGATAATTTGTTGGTATTAATAAAAATTATAAGGGTACTTATTCTTCTTCTTATGTACTAGTGATCGACTTTTATAGAAATTTCTATGGACTAACTAGTATTCAAACTTAGGACCTCCCATTTGGTGTTAGGATGCTCTACTATTGAGCTAATGACTCACATTGTGATGAGTCTTTTTATGACTTAGGTGTGTATCATTTCTCCAACACACTCCCTTGAGCCAAAACATAGGTGTCAAATGCACCTAGCTTGGCTCTAATACCATACAAGAATACCAATTATGAGGACCTCCTATAAAAATATGACATGAAAAACCGTGAACAATATTTAAAAGATAATCCATAGTCTATCTTATTATTTATGCATATTTTCTAGGACCACCTATGCCCAAAACACAAAATAGTTTTTATAAATACACCAATTAGATCTTATAAAATGCATTACTTAGATCAAATTATATGGTAAATTAAATATAATTAATGATTACTTTTTCTTTTAGTATGAAAGAGGTTAAATTCCAATATATGTTCTAGTGGGCTTGATTGAGTGACAAGGTGGAGTGATTGTTGTAATGAAGAACTTGCTAGGAAAGCTAACCAAGTTAAAATGTACACCTATACATACATCATTGTGGTAATATAGACCTATGTCATAAAACACAATTGAGTCCTATTAGTTCCAAAGTATTTTAGCAAAGAGGTTACAATTGCAAGAGATCCGTATATGCCTTTATTTTAGATTAAGTCATTTAACCTTAAATAATTTTAAGAACATACATAAGGATCATCTATATAAGTGCAAGGATTATTTGCCTAATTTGTAAAATTTTCAAAAGGAATAACAATGGTGGGAAAATCAAGACAAGATGCAACAATTTAGAATTCCTAAAGGGTTTACAATTATTAGAGCCAAAGTAGGTTATATTTTGGTTTTATATTATAAAATGATTCAAGAATCTATAAGGCCAAAAGAACCATAAGCATTGCAAACTTTAGTTTAGAAGCATAAGGGATTGGATATTTTCATTCCTAAACATGGTTTTCATTAAAAAAATTACTCATGTACTATACATACATATTCATGTATATGTGAATATATCTACATATGTATACATACACATGCACATATCTAAATATGTATATATGTATATATGTATATGTAGATATGTAGACACATTCATGTATACATACATATGTATATATGCATGTATATATGTATATACATACATTTATTTTCTATATGTATATATATATATATATGTATACATATATACGTATACATAAATACACACACATATGTATGTATGTATGTGTGTGTGTATGTATATTTATGTATACGTATATACATGTATGTATATGTATATGTGCATGCATACATGTATATATATATATATATATGGATACACACACATTTTGGTTTTGTTTTGTAAGCATCCTCTTTTGAGGACAACCCTTTGTTGATGATGTTGAGTATTAGTTTGTTGTAAGTGTGTTTATTATTTTAATATCATTTTAAAACAATATTTTATAAATTTATAAATTTTGGTATAATCTCTAATTTTATAATATGTTTGTGTGTGTAGGTTGAGTTGCATAATTGTTAGGGGCACACACAATCAACACAATGCAAGATAATAACTAATTCAAGGGATCGAAGTTCAGTTTCTAGTCAAGCAAAGAGAGGCATAATGTTTCATTAATAGCATTTGCTACACATACATAAACACTTTTATATCTTTATGACACATTCATAACTATTTTCATGAATATATATTGGTGATATTTTGTAGTCTAAGAGACAATGTTGGCCTCATGTCACTGTATATGATATTTTCATGATGTATTATGTACGTCTTCATGACCTTATCAAGATCAATATATAAATATTTTGTGCATATTCATAGCAAATGGTTTGTGATTATTCTATCTATCTATATTACCCTTTATCTCTATCTCTCTTTATCACTATCTCTCTCACATATATATGATGTGCATGAATGTTGAATGGCATACATGTAATGAACCCATACTAATTCTAACTCTATTTAGCCTATCAACAAATAAATATTCAACATTGGTCTTCTAGATTTACATACATCTTAAGAATTTACTACCATAATCCATAAGACAAAGCAACAATAACCCATATGGGTTTTTAGTCTCACAAGTGAAAGTCAAAATGTTATAGCTAGCTATCCCTTCACTAAAAAATAGTAGGGTTTTTAGTTCAAACAAGGAATGACCCCATTTTATTGTATGGTTCTATATACTAAAACCCTATCTCCAATAACACACATAAAGTAAAAAAAATATCTACTATGTTTGGCTTCATGAATGCAACACAAGCTTCTAAATGTCCTAGGTAGAGCAATAGATTTCCATTCACATAGTAGAAATTACAAGCTAATGCTTTTTAACATGATTTCTAGAATTTCATACAAGAATAGCTTTTTCTCTTACATTACATATAAAAATACTAAAAAGAACCTTCATAAAAAATCATACCTCATTACCACCAAGTAAAAACTATTAGGTTTACATACTCGAATTTCACAAGCTTCAAAAATGTATAATTTGCACTACCTTCTTCCTCCTTTTGCCTCTATCCTCCCCTTTTCCCTCTTTCTTTTCCTTTTAATCCTTCCTTGATTTCCACCATTTTTGCCATATTCTCTACATGTTTCCCATTTCCACTTCCTTTGCTTTTATTTCTTCCCACTTTGTGAACAATAAAGTCCCACTCTCTCTTCACTTACTCATCATTCAAGTTTCCTCGAATAGCGTACCTCAACATTAATGCTTGATACTTAATATGATGCGGCCAAAAGGTGGGGTGGCCACTTTTTGGCCCCACATCTTTTTGCACTCGCTCTAATAAGGTTTGTCCTTTTGATAATAGTAAGGTCCAAAGGTGGCTCTTGTTTGCATGTGGATACATTTATACCAAACATCAACTTTTAGTGATATGTGTGAAGATTTTGTAGTGGTTCTATATATTGTTCTTATTCTCTAAATATAAAGGAGGATGAATAATCAAGTCATGATGGACTAATGAAAGAAGATGTATTGAATAGTGATAGAAACTAGTCTACTATAGTTAGTGATGATGAAAATACATTATATAAAATTATGCAGGGATTCTCATATTACTTAGAATCTCTAGTGTTACAATATGAATAGTATTTTAAACACATGATAGATCTTTTTCTAGAGTGTCTCTACAAACTTGTGACCATTGAATTTGCTTGGTAGTATAGAAAATTGCATTATAATACACCAAATAATAGGGTAGAGAATGTAATTGTTGATTTTATGGTTTCCAAGACCAAACTTTGTAAATGATATTAATTGAGGGCATGAAGACACAATCAAGTCTTTGTTCTTGATGGTTTGATTTATATTTTCAATCAATGGTTCCATTTATACACACTACATGAGGTAATTGTTCAATAAGAGTAACTTATAGTTTTAGTCAATTATATTTCAATTTGTACACACTACATGAAGACAATGTTATCAATGATATGATTCTTGATGTTTTATAAGATTTAATATTATAATACCTTAACAAATCAAGCTATGACTTTCACGGTTCACTCCTACATGTATGAAATTTTCATTTTCATCTACAAGTTTGACCCTAAATTTGTAGTTTTAAAATTATTTTGTGAGCTTAACCCTACATTTCTAGTCTTTAGGAATGTATTTATCTTCATTTTTTAGACTATGTTGAGAGCTATTATAATGTTTTTTTGCACTAATTTTTGGAGGAAACTCGTTTTTCCTTACTCAAACCTTTGGATTATGCAAAACGGGGAAGCAAAATACTATTAAAAATGCTTTAAAAGCGTTCAAACAAGTGCAATTTGAATTCAACAAATTTTAAAAAAATTGCATATAGGGTTTCGAAATTAAACAAATACATGCATTTTGAACTTAAAAAAAAGGAATTTTAAATACCTCGTGCTCAATAGTGGTCGATATGCGAATTGGAATGATGAAGTTTGAAGAAAATGACCCGAACTTTGCTTTCGTTGGTGAGAAATTTTGTTGGGTCGCCGTTCGGTTTATGTTCGCCGCGCGCAGGGACAGTGACTGGTAATTCACAGTGAAAGTGTGAAAGTGAAAGCACTTTCACACTTTTTTTGGTTTTGTCATATTAAGGGGGTTCGGCCGAACCCCCTTAATATGTTTTTTTTATTTGGCTCGGTTTTGGGTTCGGCCGAGCCATGGGTTCGGCCGAACCATATGGTTCGGCCGAACCATTCAAATGGTTCGGTCGAGCCATATGGTTCGGCCGAACCACTTTTCTATGAAGAGTGTGGAAATTTCAAAATTTCCTTCCTCCACAAAAGTGTAAACCACTTATGTGGCTTCCTTATATTTAAATCAAAGTCAAAACCTACAAATCTATCAACCAAACAATCAATGCATGAGTCTTCAACAAAACAACATTATCCCACCAAATCCATACATGCCAAATGTGCATATACCAAGTACAAGTTTACAAAACATGAAAATATCAAATTCACACTTGGTAAACTTTGGGATCATAGATATGTTTGCGAATCATACAAATGTTGTTCAAAGTCCAAACAAAATGTTAACGGCTCCATGTATTGATCCAATTCAAGGTAACACCATACAAAATCAAAGCTACCTAAATCAAGGCAATATGTTTCCAAACCACAACAATGTTCAATTTCAACGTATAATGCCAAATCTAAACATCATCCCAAATCAAAACATTGTCCAAAATTGATTTTTCTATGATCCCATAGAAACACCACAAGTATACATTCCAAGTTTTCTTGAAAAAAACCAAATCAACTCTATCAATGGTGTCAAGATCAAATTTTGTGGGATTAAATTGCTACACTTACCAAAATAGTTGATTCATTGCGCCAAGAGACATCTCCACCCCAAAATCGATACACTCTTCCATTGGTTAAACCATGTCATCAAAGCATTGAGTTGTGTCCACAACCACATCAAGAACAATATCTCCAATGTCAAGAGGTTGGATATCAAGATCAACAACATCAACAACAAACCCAACCTCCACATTTTGAAGATCAATCACCACATCTCAAAGATCAATCACCACATCTCCAAAATTAGTCACCACAAGGCCAATTTAAAGTACAAATCTCACAAGGTAACAAATGAAAACACACACCACTTGGGAAACCAATCAAATCGGTCATGCAACAGTTGGTACACAAAAATCTCATCAAAATCCCCTTTTATGAAAATTATCAAGAGCCTTAAGTTAAACCACCAAGGTATAATGAGAAACACCTTTGTTATTTTCACAAAATAAAGGGACACACAACATCAAATTGTATTCAAATAAAAAATCTCATCTAATCCCTTATTGATAAAAAAAAACCTATTGGCCCGGACAATGATTAGGATTCAACCACGAGTGAAAGCATTGACAATCTCCCCACCACAATTGTTGAAAAAAATGATCAAGATCTATCCATCAATGAGCACCTTGAATATGTTTATACCCCATCCAATGATCAAATCAACATGCATCAAGAGTCACTTTTTAGTCATGATCAAAATCCGTCAACAATATTTGACAATGATCTATTTCAAGGACTGTTAGAATTATTTGATCCTATTGACATAATCTATGATCCATCAACCAATAATCATGTTGAAAATGTCTCTACATCACCTAATGAGTTAGAGGACATATCTCAAGAAATTATTCCCAAAGCATGATCAAGCATCTTTCACCAAAGTCTGTAATGGTCCTTTCCAAGACATATTCCGTCCTTTGAGCTCAGGGTTGCATATGCTAAAGGGATCCTCAAC